>JAOWBW010000333.1:322637-590735 GCA_026119855.1 Campanula takesimana
GGATTTAATATTTTGATGTCTTTTGTTGCTCAAAATCCGTTGTAATGGTTTGAATAATTCATTGAATGAATAAAAAATTGCTTTTGTTATTTGAAGTGAATTGGGTATTTTGATATGTTTTTAGACCGCACCCGAAGGTTGCCTACGTTCCTCCAGTTGGGAGGCTCAGGTCTTCGTAGTTCCAAACAAACAAAGACCATTTTTTTTATTTTTTTTTTTGTTGTGCACCCTGTTTTTTGCCTAGACCGCCCTTTCGGGTTTTCAATCTAGCGGGCTTCTTTTTTGCACATGCTCTAATTTTGCCTAGGCCGCCTTGCGGGTTTTCAACCTAGCGAGCGATTTTTTTTTTTTTTTTTTTTATGGTCTTTGTTATTAAGCGTAGAACCTCTTGAGCTTGTCGGGTTGACCTCCTTTGGCAGCTGGTCACCATCTAAATCCACGAGCCGGACTGCACCACCGCTTAGTATCTTTTTGACCACGTACGGACCGATCTCTCGGGGTCCCCATTTCCCCAGGGGATTCATGGCATTAGGAGGATGTTGTCTTAAGACCAAATCTCCCACATTGATGTTTCGAGGCTTCACCTTTTTGTTGAAAGTTCTTGCCATCCTTTGCTGATACGCCCTTGTGCGTTCGAGGTGGCTCTTAACCTTTTCTCGTCGAGCAAGGCTAATTGTTCATATCGACTTTGCATTCCAGTCGACCTCGTTGACTTGATTTCTCGAGGAGGACCCGTAGAGATGGGACTTCAAGTTCGATAGGGAGTACGGCTTCAGAACCATAGACCAATGCATGAGGAGTTTTCTCCTGTTGCGGATCGTATTGATGTGCGGTAGCCCCACAATGCTAATGGTAGCTTCTCGGGCCAATCTCTTCCTGTTGAGGCCATTTTCTTGACGATGGTCTCGATGGTCTTATTTGCTGCTTCGACTACGCCATTTGCTTGGGCCGGTAAGGAGATACTTGTGCTTGGTGATCTTGTATTCTACAAAAGTGCATCCATTTCCTTCTCAAAGTGAGAGCCGTTGTCGGGAAATGATTTCATGAGGCACGCCGTATCGGCGCACATGATATTAATCTTTACAAATTCGGCCACTTTCTTGGCGTTGAGGGTCCGATAGGCTGTGCTTCGACCCACTTTGTGAAGTAGTCGACTGCCACTAGGACGAATGACTGCCCATTGCTCCCGGCAGGATGAATTTACCGATGATGTCTATCCCCCAACAAGAGAAAGGCCAAGGTGTGACCATGTTGTAAAGTTGTGAGGGTGGAGCATGTTGCAGATTAGCGTGGAATTGGTACTTGGCACACCTTTTGACTTTCTCGATACAGTCTCGTTCCATAGTGCTCCAATAGTAACCAATGCGAAGTATCTTCTTGACTAGCATAAACCCATTCATGTGGGGTCCACATTCTCCTTCGTGCACTTCACACATTATCTCTGAGCTTCGGTCTCATTGGCACATAAGAGATTGATCCCGTCGTGGTGCCTTTTATAGACTCGGTCCCCAATCAGTACATACCGAGAGGCTAACCTTTGCAGAGCTGCTTGAGGACTTCTTATTGATGTTCTCGGGATAAGTGCCGTCTTTGAGGAAGTTCATGATATCCGAATACCACGGAGGTTTGTTTGAACCTCGTTGATCTCGATACTCATGCAATATGCCGGACTGTTCCTTTGAGCAAATTTGAAAGGCTTCACCATTTTCCCTTTGGGCATTTCAACTAATGAAGCTATAGTGGCCAGTGCATCGGCGAAGCGATTCTTATCCCTTGGCAGGTAGTTGAAAGTGATCTCTTGGAATTGTTCAACCAGTTCTTCAAGGTGCTGACCATACTGTTGGAGAGTCGGGTCTTGGGTTCGCCATTTACCCGATTGCTGATTGATAAGGAGCAAAGAGTCACCGAACACTTCTAGTTCCGCGACGTTTCTTTCGAGAGCTGCTTCAAGCCCTGCTATGCATGCTTCGTACTCGGCAATGTTGTTGGTAGCTTCGAATTCCAGGCGTATGGCAATGGGAGTGTAGATGTCTTTTGGATCGACAAGCAATACCCCTATACCAAAACCGGGTTTATTGGCGGCGCCATCGAAAAAAAGTTGCCACTTGTCTTCTTCGGTTGCAGTACAAATTAAATGCTCGTCACGGGAATTCGGCAAGCTGGTCACTGAACACTTTCCCCTGACGGATTTTAGTGTGACGTAAGTGATATCATAGCTGGCGAGCATGAAGTACCATTTGGCTATTCTTGTTGACATGAAGGCTTCTCAGAAGATGTAGCGGAGCGGGTCCACCTTTGCTACTAGCTTGATCGGAAAAGCTTCCATATAGTGTTTGAGCTTTTGAGTGACCCAAACCAATGCTGCACATGACTTTTCTAAGACAGGAGTAGTTCTTTTCGCCTCCTTGGAATCGGCGACTGACAAAATAAATGGCGTTCTCCTTTGTGGACTCTCGTTGCTCTTGTGCTAACATAGCCCCTAGGGCTTCATCATTGACAGTGAGATAAAGCAACAGAGGTTTCTCCTTGTGTGGCGGAACTAGAAACAGGAGGGCACGTCAAGTAATGCTTTACTTGATCGAAGGCTCTTGGCACGCGTCGTCCATTCTAGAGCCACATTCTTCTTGAGTAGCTTGAAGATTGGCTCGCACATGGAAGTGAGTTGGTGCACAAACCGACTGATGTATTGTAAGTCTTCTATGAAACCTTTAATCTCTTCGCGTCTTTGGAGGAGGCATGTCAATGATTGGCTTGATTTTGAGGGGTCTACTTCGATTCCCCTTTCAGTGACCATATAACCAAGAACTTTGCCTCGGATAACCCAAATGTGCACTTTGCAGGGTTGAGCCTCATCTTGTGTTGACGAAGCCTTTTGAAGAACTTGCGGAGATCGATTAGGTGTTGACCATCGGTTCCTTTGGAGTGAATGATCATGTCGTCCACATAGACCTCGATTTCTTTATGAATCATATCATGGAACAGGTCTGTCACGGCTCTTTGGTTGGAAGCCCCAGCATTTCTTAACCTAAATGGCATGACTGTGTAGCAAAAGGTACCCCATGGTGTTGTGAAGGCTGTCTTGTGTTGATCTTCCTCGGCCATGAGAATCTGATTGTACCCAGCGAACCCATCCACGAATGAGCGGACCTCGTAGCAGCAGTGGAGTCGACTAGCATGTCGATATTAGGGAGTGGAAAATCATCCTTTGGGGAAGCTTTGTTTAAATCCCGGAAGTCTACACAAACTCGAACCTTGCCGTTCGCCTTCCTGGCTGTCACAATGTTGGCTAACCATGTCGGATACTCGATAACCTTGATGAACCCCACACTGAGGAGCTTCTCAATCTCTTCTTTGACCTGCAGAGACCATTCTGGCTTGATCTTTCTGAGCTTCTGCTTTACTGGCCTGGCATCTTCTCTGATCGGAATACTGTGCTCCGCTACCTTTCTGTCTAAACCCGGCATGTCTTTGTATGACTATGCGAACACATCCACGAACTCCCGTAGTAGTGCAGTCAATCTGTCTTTGTCGTCCCCCTTGAAGAAGCTTCCAATCTAGTTTCTTTTGGCTCTTCTTCGGTACCCAGATTAACAACATGCAATTCTTCGTCAGCCTTTGGACCATTCTCTCGCCACGACTACGGACTTGTTGAGCAAGTTCATTTAAGTATGTTGTGTTTTCGTGGTCTATTTCATCATAATTTGAATCGTTATTAACTTGTTTGTTAAGTTCATTATTAGTTAATTCATCATTTATGATGTTTGCAATCTCAGGGTACTCAGAAATATCAAATTTTTCATTAGAAAAGAAAGGAAACACACGCTCGGCTATGGCCTCCAAATCCTCTTGGGTGAGGGTATTAGAGACACTCTCGGACTCGAAAGTAAGTGTGAGCTGCTCTTCCTTTGTTGCTGTGCGGGTATGCAACCATTTCTTGGACTAAGAATTCCTCGGATACCACGGGCCCTTTTGTTGAATACCAATTGTTGATCAGCTCGGAGCTTGCGGGATCTCACTGATAGTTTCGTTCATGATGACGGTGTCATGGATGGCATTTAACTTGGCATTTATTCATCATGGCGAGCTCTTCAAACATGGAGGCTAAATCTGTCAGTTCTTCCCCCACGGTGATTTCTGTCTCGGACTCTATAGTCATCTTCCTCCCCCACCATTCACGGGGCGACATGGGAGTTGGTTCTCTTTCGGATATCTGGACCTCACAATCGGAGAAGATTTCGAGGCCGGGCTTTTTGACACCTTTATTTGTTAACCCACGGCTCGGGAAAGATCATGTATGGAACGTCTTCCCCTTGGCGGACAAAATAACCATTCAACGTCTTGCGATAAGGCCTTAGATTAGGGACTTCATACCGACGGCCTTCTTTACGAGCTCGGGCCTTTTCGTTCTTGATCGCTTGCTCTTTATTTCAAGTCTTCTTTGGAAGGCTCATACCCCAAACCGAAGGTGTTCTTGACAAATGGGACTTGCACGGGATGTAGGATTCCTTGCTGATATTTCCCTAAGCCTAAACCAGGGAAGTAGTCCATATTCCTCATCATGCGGAGGACTTTGTGATTGCTGGGGGTCCATGATCCGTTTCCCCCTTCTTTGTCAATGGCGTTGATTGAGACGCCGGAGAGAGTGGAGTCTGGTAGACCATGCTGAACTTGGTGGACGGGCTCACCTTTTCTGTGGACAGTGATGTTTTCAGCCATTACGGTCACTATTTCATCACCATTTCGGATCTTGACACATTGGTGGAGAGTTGACGGTACGGCATTAGCACTGTGAAATCCATGGTCGACCCAACAGTAAGTTGAACGAGGCCGGGATATCAAGCACTTGGAACGGAACGGACATGACCATGCTTCCAAACTCAATGTCTATTTCGATCATACCATGACTGTACGGGCGGTGCTGTCATAACCTCGGATTACTTGAGTAGAAGGCTTCAAATCAGAATCCTTAAGCCCCAGTATGCCCATGATTCTACCAGGCATGAGATTGAGTGCGGAACCACCGTCCACTAAGACTCTTGAGACCGGCCTCCCCTTGCTCGTACCTTGAGGTAAATAGCTTCGTTGTGGTCGGAACCAAATGGTGGAAGGTCCATATCGGCAAAGGTGATGACGTTGCTAAAATGAATGTGACCAATCATTGCCGTGAGGTCCTCGGGAGTAGTATCGGGAGAGACTGATGTATCATCGAGATTGCGGATGACAAGATCTCGGTGTTTCTTTGAGGATGCAATGAGGTCCCAAATAGAGATGTTGGCTTGAGTTTTCTTGAGTTGGACAAGTAGAGGATCTTCGGGGAGCGTCGTGAGCTTGCGGCTTTTGAGAAGAGGAGCTCGGTGCGGTAGTGGAAGGGTTGCTTGCTATGACTCGACCGGATCGAGTTAGCATGTTGACGTTCCCATCTTGCTTCTTTTTCCTATTCTCTAGTACTTCCCTCATTACCTCATCGTAAGTCACTACATAACAAGAATTGTCAAGTTATTCATAACATGGGCCCCCATTCACAATTTGGGATTGAATGGGTGGTCCCCTCGAGTTCTCCTATCTCTATTACATTGACATGCTCGTCATTAGTCACTACAAATTCTTTCTTATCTATGAGATCTTGAATGACATTGCGGAGAACGAAGCATTCCTCGGTGGTGTGGCCACTATATTGGTGGTAGCCACAATATTTTGTGGTGAGCATGATTGGATTGGATCGTCTTGGGTTGGTACCCTGCACGGGTGTGACTTGACCCTTCGCCTTGAGGACCTCGAACACTTCGGTTTGAGTCATGCCTTGGAGAGGCGTGTAGACACGGTCACTTCCGGGCTTCTTCCCTTGAGGCGGAGGAACCTTTTTGTAATTCCCCTTGTCAATAGTGACGGCGTTGACCGAGGCCTCTTTTGTGGAGTTGGAAGCGGCCTTGTAGCGGTAAGTAGGAGTGGTCTTCTTAATCTCCTTGAGCAAGTCATCCATGCGTACCCCCGCCTCATACATTTGGGAGAAGTCGGAGTAGCAAGCCCCACTTAGGTGAGTGCGGAGATCAATCTTGAGACACTTGAGAAATATGTCCATTTGCTCTTTTGTGTTCGGCCTTTCAACAATTTCAGAGAGTTTGTCATTCCATCTCCTTGTGAAGTCGATGAAGGACTCATTGTCTCATTGAGTAGTGTTCTCTAGCTCTTTCCTTGTGGGCCGGTGAGTGGTGTTGCCTTGGTATTGGTTCTTGAAGGCAAGCATGGCGGAGTCCCAATCAAGACGGACAGTGAGCGGAGAGTAGCATACCAATCTTTTGCCGCCCCCTCGAGAGTGAGAGGGAAGCATTGAGCCATCACCTTGGTGGAGACCTTCTTTGGAACCATTGCCCAAATATAAGTCTCAATGTGAGCCATAGGACAAGAGTTGCCCTTGAATTTTCTTATGTCGGGCATCTTGAACTTATCGGGAAGAGCGGCCATAGTACTCATGAGGATGGATGATTGATAAAGGCTTGTGTCGGAGCCTTTACCCATGTTGAGCCCATTGAATTTTGGTCGATGTAGGCCATGATAGAATCCACCATTTTGGGCTCATTGTTCTCGGAACTTGGTTCCCCCATTTTCTTGGTGCGGGTGTGACATAAGGACTCTTGAACAAACCCTCGGTCCATTCGGATTCGTCATCATTGTTCTTGTTCTTTCCCTTGGCAAGGTTGGTGAGCTTTTCTTTCATTAGCTCCATTTCGGCCTCGTGGAATGAATCCCTTTTGGGGTTTCTAAGAAAATAATGGAATCGTCACACTAGTATATAGACCATCTCGCGGTCCCATATACTCATCGGATTCCATCGCGCTTGTGAATCCTACATGTATCGGGATTAAACTAAATTAATGTAGTAAAGCATACATGCGGGGACGGATTTTTATTTTCGTCCAAAATAACCACTTTTGGGGACGGATTTTTATTGCGTCCCTTTCAACAAGTTGGCATGTATGATTTGAAGACATTAGTTTAGGGAAATATCGGTACATGGAAACCGACTTGAGTCACGGAGTGTTAGACCCTAACTAGAATTGTGTGGTTTGTGCTCGGCTTGAATATGAGGCTCAAAGGTCACCCCCGGCATGTAGTCTTGAACTACGCCACGGGATGAGGTTTACCGCTTCGAAAGAGCCAAGGTCTGGTGGAGCTTGAAACTTTCTAGGACGGGCCTCGACGGGTTTGGGGTTGGACTTGTGCGACTCGATAGTGAGCAGTTCATAGGAATATGTGCATGTAGTGTGAGGTCTAACAAGTGACAAAAAAAAAAATTATATTTTTTTTTTTGAAAAGAAAGAAAAACACACAAAACACATAAGCACATAAAATTACAACTCCCGAATCACCCGTGTGACCGGTAAATAAAACACAAAATTAAAACAGTCTGAGGGTTCAATTCTGTTCTGATGCAGGTAACTGTGCCCACACCCCACTGTTCTGCTCAGTCACTGAAACATGTTTCTGTTCTGGAAACCACCCAGAAGCGTGCGCCTCTGAGTGCTGATGTGGGACGCTCGCGCATGGCGCAATGCTTATGGGAGGCGCGCGCTTCTGGGCACACCTGTCAGAATGTCAGACTTTGGACTCAGGGGATTGCCCTGGTCCCATGTTCATATTGTAACCTCTGCAGAAGTGATTAGTGCAGAATAACAGAAGAAGAAGATGAAGAACATGAAGAAGTGGGCGATTCTGGTTCTTGATGCGGGATGCGCGCGCCTTAGGATTAAAAGGCCGGACGCGCGCGCCTCCCCCATCAGGAAACAGAATGCCCAGAAAAGATGTAGATTTCGATCAGAATGCAAGTTTAACCCTCAAATACTCCCCAGCGGAGTCGCCACTGTAGATACCCCGGGGAACCACGGCTTGGCTAGAGCGGTGAATTATCCTAGGATGTCTAACTTGTTTTTAGAGTCGCCACCTATGTTTTGAGGAACATAAGAAAAACCTATTGATTGTAGCCTAAGTTTGATTACGAAAACAGAGATTCTTTGTTTTGAGGTTCGGGGGTTAGATTACGAGATGGGAAGTACCGAAACACCCATCTCGCCCAACTAAAGTTGGTCTTGCTTGATCAAAATCTACATGGATGAAAATGTTCTTCTTCTTCTTCTTTAAGTCATGAAAAGGGGGGGGGGGATTTAAAATAGGATTTGGAATGTAGGAGATGACTCCTTAACCAACCTCAATGAGATGAGGTGATCATTAGAGTCATGTCAAAAATGATTTGGGTGATTGCACATTTGATTAAAGTAAAAAGAGAGAGAGGAGATGAAGTAGAAAAGAAAGGAAAAGATGGACTTTTACCTACAATTTGAAGAACTTCAAATGTTGCTTAATGAGATCCTTGGAGAACCTTTAGAAAGTGATTTTTTTGTCTAGTTTTCGATCGGGTCTTTCCGATGATTTTTCGATCCTTGAAAATGGAGGTAAAGGGAGGTTTTTATAGGTGAAAGAGGGTTGTTTTTTGTGCCAAAACTCAGTCACCAAGAAATCCTTCCCGGGCAAAATCTTGTAAATTGAGCAAGGGAGAGAATCCTGGCCAGAAATCTGTAACTGACGCCCAGAGGCGCGCGCTTCCTGCTTTGGGGGCGGGAGGCGCGCGACTCAGAGAAGGCAATTTTGACAGAATGGACTAGAAAGTCAGCCCTGTCATTCAGTTTAGTCCCTGGAATTAACGAAGTCAGTCAGGAACTTAACGGAAGTGACAGAAACTAACGAGAAACACTTAAAATTGGGAGAAACACAAAATCAAATGTGCAATCGGGGTGAGCGGTCCAAGGCGGGGTGTCTACATTAATATAAATAAATGTTAGGGTTAATTGCAATTTGGTTACCTGAGTTTTACAAAATTCTGTGATCGGTTACTAAATTTGTCAAAGTTGCGATTGGGTTCCTGAATTTGCTGAACCGGAGCAATCTGGTGTAAAATCCGTTAACTTGTTAAAATTCTAAAAACAATAGTAATGGATTAGCTATGTAGATGAGGTGTCAACCCCTAATTGGATTTTAAAGGTTTACATGGATCACAGCAAAAACTCTTCTACTTCATCATAGCCATTCATTTCATGAGCATCAATGGCCCATAATAAGCCTAACCAAACACTATCCACAATCAGATTTTTTTTTTTTTTTTGTCCAAAACCTACCTACTTATTTCTTACCATTCTTTCTCTCTCACTCTCAAACAGCAACACCCACCAGTTGCTGCCGCCTCCGCTGTTCTGTGCCGGCTCTCCCACAGACGCCACATCACGGCCTCACACGACCGCATTGCAGCCGTTGCTACACCTACACCTTCGTCGTTGTCGTCGCCTATCACCTTGTCATTGGCGCCGTCGCCGTCTATCACCTTTTTCGAAGCCATACTCAAATAGAACCAGAAGATTAGTCCCTCCTCTACATAGTTGCTGCAATTTTGAAGGTCGTTTGTATGTTTCCCTCCCCCCCTTTCTCTGTGCCTGTGCGTGTATTCCTAGTGTTGCATTTCAAATCTTAGATCTACAAATTTGGGTGAGATTTTAGATCTTATAGGTGTGTTTCGTAATCTGTTTCTAAACTCCAGATCTGGCGTACTTGGATGTTTGTGTTCATTTGTGTGTGTTTAATTTGGGTGTGTTGTGTTGTGGATTAGACCCTCACAACCCAAGCAATAACCCCAAGAAAATAATGGGACACAAACAAAGCACAAGAAAATAACAGAGCAAAAGACACAGAAATTGTTTACCCAGTTCGTCAATATGTTTGACTACGTCTGGGGGCACTACCAAGCCAGGATCTTGCACTATAATATGTTATTCTGAAGTTACAATGAGTTTGGGGGCGGAACATTGCTTAAATACATGCCCTGGAATAAGATCTAAACCTAAACAGAAAAGAATCCTGAAATCCCGTCAGCGGACCAGGCGCCCGCCTAGACTACCCCAAGCGCCCCGCTCGATATGTATTTTCCGAAGGACCAACCTTCTGTCCAAATGAACGCCGCCTGCTGGTCACCGAGCGCCCGCTCGCTCCCTCTGCCTGGAATTCTCTTTTTTGTTCCTTTGAGGATCTCTACTCCAACAATCTCCCACCTAGAGATCAGCCGCATATATAAACCCCGTATCCGTCTTCAACTCATCCATGGTGTCGTCCTAGTGCTCACCTCGATCATGGTAGTGTCTTCCTCCTCTCCTATTCTCCAAGCCCTATTGAAGCTATACATAGCATCAATTATCAAGGTTTACAACCTTTGTCAACATGTCAGCCGGGTTCTCCGATCCCAATATCTTCTCTAGCCTTAAGATCTTCCTTTCCAAGAGATGCCTGATGTAATGAAACCTCAGTTCAATGTGCTTCGTCCTAGAATGAAACATTGGATTCCTTGCCAAATGTATTGCACTCTGACTATCACTGTAGAGAGCATTACCACTTCGCGTTTTCCCAAGTTCACCCAAGAAGTTCTGCAACCATACCATCTCTTTACTTGCCTCGGTCACTGCCACATATTCTGCTTCTGCAGTTGACTGAGCTACGATCTTCTGCAATTTAGAAGCCCAGGATATTGCCGTACCACCCAATGTGAAAACATAACCCGTAGTACTTCTCCTCTTGTCTAGATCACTTGATGCCAAATCCGTATCCACATAACCCGCTAACACGACATCCTTGCTTGAGAAACACAGAGCCTTACCAGCAGTACCCTTCAAGTAACGCAGGATCCATTTAACCGCTTCCCAATGTTGCTTCCCTGGATTTCCCATGTACCGGCTGACTACTCCCACCGTATGTGCAATGTCCGGCCTTGTACACACCATTGCATACATTAGACTCCCCACTGCCGAAGCATATGGAGTCCTTGCCATCTTGTCACGCTCCTCCTTGCCCTTAGGTGAGTCCTTCTCGGATAGCTTGAAGTGCATACCCAGTGGTGTGCCCGTTGGCTTCGCCTCTTCCATGCAAAATCTAGCCAAGACCTTCTCGACATACTCTGCCTGTGAAAGAACCAACTTACCCAATTCCCTATTCCGGTCAATCCGCATGCCCAAGATTTTTCTGGCCTCCCCCAAATCCTTCATCTCGAACCGTTCTGACAACTGAGCCTTCAATCTGTTTACCTTTCTACTGCTAGAGCCCGCTATTAACATGTCATCCACATATAACAGCAAGATTATATACCCATTGTCCGTGTTCTTGAAGTAGCAACAATGATCCGCCTCGCATCTGATAAAATCAATATCGTGCATGAATCCATCGAACTTCATGTACCACTGCCTAGGAGCTTGTTTAAGGCCATACAAACTCTAGTCAATCTGCAAACCAGTTCCTCGCTACCCTTAGACAAGTAACCCTCTGGTTGTACCATGTAAATTTCTTCCTCCAAATCCCCATGAAGAAAGGCCGTCTTTACATCCATTTGTTCCATCAACAAGTTATCCGCCACTACTATCCCCAGAACCATTCTGATAATGGTCATTTTCACAACAGGAGTGAATACATCGGTGTAGTCAATACCGTACTTTTGCTGAAACCCTTTTACAACCAACCTTGCCTTGTAACGCTTACTGCCGTTTGCTTCCTCCTTGATCCTGTAAACCCACTTGTTATGCAATGCCTTCTTCCCCTTAGGCAGTTTAATCAACTCCCAAGTTTTGTTGGCCTTTAATGAGTCCATCTCATCATCCATCGCAGCTTTCCACTTATCACAAAATGCACTACGAACAGCCTCCGCATAACATTCTGGCTCACCACTATCTGTTAGCAACAAATAGTAATTCGAAGGAGTATACCTGTCAGGTGATCCACGCAATCTGCTGGATCTACGCAGCGGAATATCCGGTTCTGGAGTATGTGGTTCATCTTCAGTGACCCCCTGACCATGGTCATCATGAACCGTCCTGCTCCCACCCGAGTCTGGAATATCCACCTCTACAACCTCCGGTTTCGAACTAATATCATCAGATGCCCCCTTTCTGTCCTTGTACAATACCTGTTCATTGAATACCACATCTCGACTACGAATAATTTTATGGTTTTGGTCATCCCAAAACATATACCCGAAGTCATCCCCGCCATACCCAATAAACGTACATTTTACAGATTTTGCATCTAACTTAGTTCTATCAGCAGAATCAATATGAACATATGAAACGCAGCCAAATATACGAAGAAATGACAGATTTACCTGCTTGCCATTCCATGCTTCCTCTGGAATTCCATTCCCCAATGGTATCGATGGTCCCCTGTTGATCAAGAAAGCAGCCGTGCCAACCGCATATGTAACAGTCCGAAATTTCAGAGTATTATAACACCATTAAATAATATAAATCCGTCCCCAAAATAAAGGAATAACGGTCATAAACTACATTTCAAATCTCCACAGCTAGTATATCTAATCACAATCCAAAATAAATAACGGAAGCGTAACAATTGTCTTTCACCACTAACGGCTAGTAGCCATCAAAACTAGTTCATGGCATTTATTACAATCTCCATAAAAGTCTACTTAAAATATGAAAATCACTACTTTCTTTATTCGGGTCCGCCCCAAAGATGTCTCCACTGAAAGCCTTGATTTCCTACATATAACCTGAAGAAATAGAATTAGAGAAAGGGTGAGCAAACAATGCTCAGTAAGGTCCTACGCCGCCCCTTCGGTTTCTAAGAAGGGGTGACCTCAAAGAGTGTATCAATAAACAATTTTCAACGAAACGGACAATCCAAACAATAATATTCTTCTCAATATAAATAAAGGGGTCATGGCTCAATTCAATATTCAATAATGCATAAAATCAATTATGATCACTTAATATTCTTCTCATGAAGTCAATATTCAAAAGTAACCCAAAGGGGTAAAATAGTCGATGTATCAATGTTTCGGTATATCCGGATAACCTATATAACCACAATTTCAGTGGTGTCGATATCGATGGTTAATGCCACATAGGCATGTCATGAACTAACCCTCATGACCGGGTATCAATAGTATATCAATTTTAACCCACAAATAATGGGTGTCATTAAGTGATCATTCTTTTATCAATGAGGTTCTTTAATTGACCAATAATTTAATGTCAATTTAAAGTCAGATTTAATTTAACTGACGGAGACGCTTAGATTGAATTCCAATCAAAAATTACCGGCCATAACGGTAAAACAATAATTACTCTAGGAACGGAGGGTCAATAAATAACGATATACAATAGGACTAAGAGACGTAAATCCCTTACCTGATCGCAGTAGCTAGCTCTCGAAAACGTACGAACGATACACTCAACAACGCTCCGTAGAATCTATACACGTGCAAGTAAAAATAAAATTAGTATTAATTTTATACTAATACCAAGTCAATCTTATAAACTGACTACTACACATAATTAAATAAACAGTCCTAATTATTCTTCTTCCGGACTGCCTACAACTAGATTGGACAACGAACTCAAATCGCAGCACTAGCTCCCGACTGTTGCTTGCCGAAAACTACGATCCAAATTATAAATATTATTATAATCATCCACTTGTATACTGAAACCTAGTACTCAAAGTAGGGTTCTAATTGCTCTCATTCAGATTCCCATAATTATAATTAAATTGTATCCCCCACAAAAATAACTAAAGTACATAACAAAAGTTTATGCATAATATACACTCAAATCTCCATAAATTGGTCCACTGGCCAAAACAATTTACACATCAATCTTCTCTTTACCTCCCTGTAACAACTCCTACTAACACACACACCCCTCACGCAATCACAGTACAACCACACACACACACACTAGTAATTGCCTCATATTCACAGTACTGGCACACACACCCTTTTCCAATTCATATGCTTAATCCTTCAATACCAACACCAGACTACTCATTGTTAGCCTTGAATACAGACACCAATTTACATTACTAAATAGTTTATGAGCACCTCTGTACACTCCATACTAAACCCAAATGAACACCATATATTTATTTTTTTTAAATCTCAAAATCGCAAGGAACGAAAACTACTATAGTTAGACAATTGATCGGAACTTACCTCCAACGAATTCGCTGTCGATCATAAACACTAAAAATGTGGAATATCCTTTCCCTTCCTCCGATTCAAACCCAGTAGAGCGATTTATTGCTTTTCCTCTCGTTTGTGTATAAGCCTAGAACAACATCTCTCTCCCCTTTTATACTACTCCTAATCGACTCCTCACCTCCGACTTTAACGATGATGAGACAGTCCCCCTCCTATTCCTTCCGTTACCGCAAGCGACGATGAGACGAACCCTATTTTTTTTTTCCTTTATCGTTACAGCACAAATCCCATCTGGTTCTTTTTTTTTTTTTTTTTTAAAGACCACAATTGTTTAATTTAATAAGCCCAACTCAGCCCATCTTTATTTTATTCTACTAGGCCCAACTTACTCAAGCCCAGTCCACTATAATAAAAAAAAGCCAATTAATTTATTCAAGCCAATTAATTTATTCAAATTTCCGTATATTACACTCTCACCCCCTTAAAATAAGTTTAGTCCTCTAAACTTGACGTACCTCATTCGATGAACAATTTAAGGTATTTCTCCCGCATCTCACTTTCAAGCTCCCATGTAGCTTCTCGAACAGTATGGTTACTCCACTGAACCTTCACGTATGGGATGATGCGCTTTCTTAATACTTGGTCCTTCTTATCCAGAATCCGAATCGGTTCTTCATCATAACTCAGATCCGCTCGAACACGTAACCGTTCAAATTCAATGACATGGCTTGGGTCAGGGACATACTTTCGTAACATGGACAAATGAAAAACATTGTGGACTCCCGACAGAGCCGGCGGCAATGCCAGTCTATAAGCCACTTCCTCCACTCGATCAAGAATCTCAAATGGCCCGACATACCTCGGGGTAAGCTTTCCTCTGATTCTGAATCTCATAACACCCTTCGTAGGAGATATCTTTAAGAATACATGGTCGCCCACATCAAACTTAAGTTCACGACGATGTTTGTCCGCATATGATTTTTGTCTACTTTGTGCTGTCAATAATCTCTTCTTTATCAATTGAATCATTTTAGTAGTCACTTGAACCAATTCGGGTCCCAATAACTTTCTCTCGCCCACTTCGTCCCAACAAGTTGGCGAACGACATTTCCTACCATACAAGGCTTCATACGGTGCCATGCCAATACTAGAGTGAAAACTGTTATTATACGCGAATTCCACTAAGGTTAGATGTTCGTCCCAAGAGCCTCGCCAATCCAATGAGCACGCCCTAAGCATATCCTCAAGTGTTTGAATAGTCCGCTCTGACTGTCCATCTGTCTGCGGGTGAAATGCAGTACTCATATTCAAATGGGTCCCCAATGCTCTCTGTAAACTTCCCCAAAATTTTGATGTGAATCTAGCATCTCTATCAGACACAATCGATACTGGCACTCCATGAAGTCTAACTATCTCATCAACGTACATTTTGGCTAACTTTTCCATGGAATCAGTAATTTTGAAGGCTAAAAAGTGAGCTGACTTGGTCAACCTATCAACGATCACCCAAATTGCATTATGACCCTTTAGGGTCCTTGGTAGTCCCACCACAAAATCCATGGCAATGTGTTCCCACTTCCATTCGGGAATCGGTAACGACTGTAATAAACCCCCCGGCCTCTGATATTCGCACTTTATCTGCTGGCACACCAAACACTTAGCCATAAAGTCTGCTATATCTCTCTTCATGTTGATCCACCAATACGTATCCTTCACATTTTGGTACATCTTCGTACTACCAGGGTGCACTGCGAATCGAGAGCAATGAGCTTCTTCAAGAATTTCTCGTTTAATACCCTCATCATCTGGAACACAGATCCTTGACCGATATCTCAACATATTGTCATTCCCAACTTTAAATTCTGATGACTCGCCACCCTTCAGTTTATCTAGGATCTCTACTAACTCCGGATCAATTACTTGAGCCGCCTTAATTCTTTCTGACAATGCTGGTTGTGCGCTCAAATGGGCTAAACGGCCCCTCTCACTGTCAATCTTGACTTCTAAGCTTACTAGTTCGGCTCCCTCCATCAACTCTCCTTCGGTTGCTAGTATGGCTGCTAAGCTTCCTTTATTCTTACGGCTCAAAGCATCAGCCACTTTATTGGCTTTTCCTGGATGATACAAGATGTCACAATCATAATCCTTCAATAATTCCAACCATCTTCTCTGTCGCATGTTCAGCTCCTTCTGAGTGAATATGTACTTGAGGTTTTTATGGTCTGTATATATTTCACAATGTACCCCATACAAATAATGTCTCCAAATCTTCAAAGCGAAAACTATTGCCAAAAATGCCAATTCTAAATCATGAGTTGGGTAGTTTCTCTCATAGCTCTTCAACTGACGAGATGCATAAGCGATCACCTTCTCATTCTGCATTAGAACACAACCTAACCCCTTCAATGAAGCATCACTATAAATCACAAAACCCTCTGCCTCCGATGGCAGAGTAAGAATCGGCGCAGACACTAATCGCTTCTTCAACTCTTGAAAATTGGCCTCGCATTCCTCTGTCCATTCAAACTTAACATCCTTTTGCATCAATTTTGTCAATGGCAATGATATCTTGGAAAAGCCTTCCACGAAACGCCTATAATAACCAGCTAACCCCAAGAAACTCCGAACCTCAGTCACTGTGGTCGGTCTTTTCCACTTCACCACTGCTTCAATTTTTGATGGGTCCACCGATATACCTTCCTTGGACACTACATGACCCAGAAAAGCTACTTCTTCAAGCCAAAATTTGCACTTCTTGAACTTAGCATATAACTTTTGTTCCCTCAAAATCTGCAGTACTATCCTCAAATGTTTCTCATGTTCTTTCTTCGTTTTTTAGTAAACTAGGATATCATCAATAAACACAATAACACATCGATCTAAAAAATTTTGGAACACTTTATTCATTAGTTCCATAAACACTGCAGGAGCATTCGTCAACCCAAAAGGCATCACTAAGAACTCATAATGACCATAACGGGTCCTAAATGCTGTCTTAGAGACATCCTCCTTCCTCACCCTCAACTGGTGATACCCAGAACGAAGATCAATCTTAGAAAAGTAACACGCTCCCTGAAACTGGTCGAACAAATTGTCAATCCTTGGTAAAGGATACTTATTCTTCACCGTCACCTTATTCAACTCTCTATAATCGATGCACAACCTCATAGATCCATCCTTTTTCTTCACGAACAACACGGGAGCACCCCAAGGTGAGACACTAGGTCTGATCAAGCCTTTCTCTAATAACTCTTGCAACTGTTCTTTCAACTCCTTAAGCTCTGCGGGTGCCATTCTATATGGTGCCTTAGAGATAGGACCCGTACCAGGGACCTGGTCAATAGAAAACTCAACTTCTCGCTCAGGCGGTAATCCTGGTAAGTCCTCAGGGAAAACATCTACGAACTCATTTACAATTGGGACCATTTCGATCTTAACGCCTTCCTTTCAAGTGTCAATAATAGAAGCTAAAAACCCTTCACAATCCTTCTTCAACATCTTTCGAGCCTTTATGAATGATATCAACCCTGACTTCCGCTCAGGCCTTTTCCCCTTAAAATAGAATTCTGGTTCACCAGGAATACAAAATACCACCTCTTTCTTAAAACAATCTATCTTTGCATGATATGCAGCTAACCAATCCATACCTAAAATGACATCGAAATCCTGGAGGTCTAACTCAATGAAGTCGATAGACAAATTCCTCTCATCCACTTTCAATGCACAAGATCTATAGACCGAATTTATTTGAATGGCCTCATTGGTGGGTGTATCAATTACTAGGCTTACCTCTAGGTTTTCAGGTTTCAATTTCAAACGACTGACCAATCGGGAAGAAATCACAGAATGACTAGCACCTGAGTCTATCAAAGCATAAACATTTCTATTACATAATTGAATGGTACCTGCCACCACATCATTAGAAGCCCGAGCATCCCTAGCTGTCATAGTGAACACCCTTCCCTTTCCATTCGATTTGTCTTTGTCCTTGTCTTTACCCTCATTTCCTTTTGGTGCAGTCTTCACTGGTTCCGGGCAATCTTTTATCTTGTGCCCACGTTTACCACAGTTAAATCAAGAGGCTGTGTTCCAGTAACATTCTTCAGTCTTATGCTTCCTCCCACAAGTACGGCATATTGGAGTAGGCACGTCCTGGTTCTGGCCCTTATTCCAATTTTGACCTCCCTGATAGTTCCTGTTCTGATAGCGATTATTGGTACCTGGAGGGCCTCCCCTAGGGCGATTTTCTTCAGTAGTCCGCTTCTTATAGTTCCCGCTATCATTCCCATTCTTACTAGTCTGACCGTTTTCCTTCCCCGTATCGCGTTCGGCTCCCCGCTTCTTATTGTCTCTAGAACTTTGATACTCCTTCGCATCTAGCTCAACTACTCGAGCCTTATTTGCCACTTGAGCTAGAGTTGGGAGCTCTAGTGGTACCAATCTGTATTTCAGCTTCGAATTCAATCCAGCCTCAAATTTCCTAGCCTTCTGTTCTTCATCATCAAAGAACCTCGGGGCAAAACGAGATAACTCCAGAAACTTTGCCAAATATTATTCTACAGTCAGGGATCCTTGAGTTAGATTCATAAACTCTGATATCTTCATATTCTTCACAATCGTGGGGGTAGAATTTGTCATTAAAAGCTTCCAGAAACATCTCCCAAGTATAATTGGTTACCCCACGAGCCACACCTGCCTGGATCACTGTCTCCCACCAAACCATGGCTTCCCCTTTTAACACAAAAGTAGCAAAAGTTACCTCACTAGTACACTCCAAAGTGCAAAAAATTCGTTCAATGCCTTTTATCCATTCTTCAGGCTTCTCGCCTGGTGCACCAGAGAAATACTCTGGGTTGCGCTTCTGGAATAGCGCCAGTGGATCTCTAACCGGTGGAGGTGGTGGAGGTGGTGGTTCTGCGTTGGCTTGATTAAGGCTTGCTGTCACTGCCTGAGCTAAAGTCTGATTTGTCTGACCTATCCCCACAACTGCCTGTGTTAATGTCTGAATCAGGGCAGTAAGCATCGGGTCCGGCTGACCCTGGTTGTTCCCATTACTATTTTGATGGCCGTGGTTCTGGCCTCCCTCTCCTATAGACTCAGAGTCTTGGACACTACCGCTTCGGCCCCCTCGGCCTCCTCGGCCTCCTCGACCCGCACGGCCTCCACCTCTTCCTCCTTCCATTGCCTATTACCAAAAGTCAATGATCACAAGTTTGTAATTACTAACCAAGGTAATATAAGTAGTCTACCTTATACTTGTCTCATAATCAATGGTTTCAAGTACATTCAACTTGTTCAATTTCAATTTCGATTTCGATTTCGATATCGATATAACTTTCGATTCGGTCTTGATAGTGTTCGATGGGTATCAATCATGTAAATATATTGGGTATGGGACAAAAATACATAACTACACAATTATACATATTCACATAATTGGTAACATAGATAATCAAAATTTTCCTTTTATTAACTTTAAAGGAGGGAGTACATCAATTACTATTCCTTAACTAAATCCATAAGGTAATGTCTTACATCACCAAGTACTTAGGATAACTGGAAAATTACCTAAACAATATAATTTAATCTAGTAGTCTGCCTCCTCTCTTTTTATTTTTATTTGACCAAACCACCATAATCACATTCACTCTGATTGTACGTCCTCTTCAATGTCTACTTCCTGATTTTCCAACTCTTGGATCCTGTTTTTAGCCACTTCTAGCTGCTGTTCGAGAGATTGAATCTTACTTAACGCTTGTTCCAACCGCTCTTCTGTAGCGTCCAACCTTTCTCCCATAGTTATGTTATCTGCCTTCTCTCTCAAGTACATGTTTTCATATTTTTCAACTTCCTCCCTCTTTCTTAGGAACTCGCTCCTTGAAATCCTTGTGGGTAACAAATGTGCTTTTCCACCAGTAGTCTTCCTAGCAGTTTGGTAGGTTCTCACCATGCTTCCTAGCAAAAGATGAAAATTTTAACCATTTTTAGTTTCACCCACAACAATAATGCCATAAGGAAATTTTAGTCTCATAAAAAAAAAAAAAAATCATCCCATAAGTCTCCAATATATCTTTTAATGGAAATTTTCCTAAAAACTTTCCCACATGTGATATTCAAATACTTAAACCTATTCAATATCAGAGTTCTTATCCCTTGCAAGTTCTAATCCCAATGCTCTGATACCAACTGTAACAGTCCGAAATTTCAGAGTATTATAACACCATTAAATAATATAAATCCGTCCCCAAAATAAAGGAATAACGGTCATCAACTACATTTCAAATCTCCACGGCTAGTATATCTAATCACAATCCAAAATAAATAACGGAAGCGTAACAATTGTCTTTCACCACTAACGGCTAGTAGCCATCAAAACTAGTTCATGGAATTTATTACAATCTCCATAAAAGTCTACTTAAAATATGAAAATCACTACTTTCTTTATTCGGGTCCGCCCCAAAGATGTCTCCACTGAAAGCCTTGCTTTCCTACGTATAACCTGAAGAAATAGAATTAGAGAAAGGGTAAGCGAACAATGCTCAGTAAGGTTCTACGCCGCCCCTTCGGTTTCTAAGAAGGGGGGACCTCAAAGAGTGTATCAATAAACAATTTTCAACGAAACGGACAATCCAAACAATAATATTCTTCTCAATATAAATAAAGGGGTCATGGCTCAATTCAATATTCAATAATGCATAAAATCAATTATGATCACTTAATATTCTTCTCATCAAGTCAATATTCAAAAGTAACCCAAAGGGGTACAATAGTCTATGTATCAATGTTTCGGTATATCCGGATAACCTATATAACCACAATTTCAGTGGTGTCGATATCGATGGTTAATGCCACATAGGCATGTCATGAACTAACCCTCATGACCGGGTATCAATAGTATATCAATTTTAACCCACAAATAATGGGTGTCATTAAGTGATCATTCTTTTATCAATGAGGTACTTTAATTGACCAATAATTTAATGTCAATTTAAAGTCAGATTTAATTTAACTGACGGAGACGCTTAGAGTGAATTCCAATCAAAAATTTCCGGCCATAACGGTAAAACAATAATTACTCTAGGAACGGAGGGTCAATAAATAACGATATATAATAGGACTAAGAGACGTAAATCCCTTACCTGATCGCAGTAGCTAGCTCTCGAAAACGTACGAACGATACACTCAACAACGCTCCGTAGAATCTATACACGTGCAAGTAAAAATAAAATTAGTATTAATTTTATACTAATACCAAGTCAATCTTATAAACTGACTACTACACATAATTAAATAAACAGTCCTAATTATTCTTCTTCCGGACTGCCTACAACTAGATTGGACAACGAACTCAAATCGCAGCACTAGCTCCCGACTGTTGCTTGCCGAAAACTACGATCCAAATTATAAATATTATTATAATCATCCACTTGGATACTGAAACCTAGTACTCAAAGTAGGGTTCTAATTGCTCTCATTCAGATTCCCATAATTATAATTAAATTGTATCCCCCACAAAAATAACTAAAGTACATAACAAAAGTTTATGCATAATATACACCCAAATCTCCATAAATTGGTCCACTGGCCAAAACAATTTACACATCAATCTTCTCTTTACCTCCCTGTAACAACTCCTACTAACACACACACCCCTCACGCAATCACAGTACAACCACACACACACACACACACTAGTAATTGCCTCATATTCACAGTACTGGCACACACACCCTTTTCCAATTCATATGCTTAATCCTTCAATACCAACACCAGACTACTCATTGTTAGCCTTGAATACAGACACCAATTTACATTACTAAATAGTTTATGAGCACCTCTGTACACTCCATACTAAACCCAAATGAACACCATATATTTATTTTTTTTAAATCTCAAAATCGCAAGGAACGAAAACTACTATAGTTAGACAATTGATCGGAACTTACCTCCAACGAATTCGCTGTCGATCATAAACACTAAAAATGTTGAATATCCTTTCCCTTCCTCCGATTCAAACCCAGTAGAGCGATTTATTGCTTTTCCTCTCATTTGTGTATATGCCTAGAACAACATCTCTCTCCCCTTTTATACTACTCCTAATCGACTCCTCACCTCCGACTTTAACGACGATGAGACAGTCCCCCTCCTATTCCTTCCGTTACCGTAAGCGACGATGAGACGAACCCTATTTTTTTTTCCTTTATCGTTACAGCACAAATCACATCTGGTTCTTTTTTTTTTTTTTTTTTAAAGACCACAATTGTTTAATTTAATAAGCCCAACTCAGCCCATCTTTATTTTATTCTACTAGGCCCAACTTACTCAAGCCCAGTCCACTATAAAAAAAAAAAAAGCCAATTAATTTATTCAAGCCAATTAATTTATTCAAATTTCCGTATATTACACTCTCACCCCCTTAAAATAAATTTAGTCCTCTAAACTTGACGTACCTCATTCGATGAACAATTTAGGGTATTTCTCCCGCATCTCACTTTCAAGCTCCCATGTAGCTTCTCGAACAGTATGGTTACTCCACTGAACCTTCACGTATGGGATGATGCGCTTTCTTAATACTTGGTCCTTCTTATCCACAATCCGAATCGGTTCTTCATCATAACTCAGATCCGCTCGAACACGTAACCGTTCAAATTCAATGACATGGCTTGGGTCAGGGACATACTTTCGTAACATGGACAAATGAAAAACATTGTGGACTCCCGACAGAGCCGGCGGCAATGCCAGTTTATAAGCCATTTCCCCCACTCGATCAAGAATCTCAAATGGCCCGACATACCTCGGGGTAAGCTTTCCTCTGATTCCGAATCTCATAACACCCTTCGTAGGAGATATCTTTAAGAATACATGGTCGCCCACATCAAACTTAAGTTCATGACGATGTTTGTCCGCATATGATTTCTGTCTACTTTGTGCTGTCAATAATCTTTTCTTTATCAATTGAATCTTTTTAGTAGTCACTTGAACCAATTCGGGTCCCAATAACTTTCTCTCGGCCCACTTCGTCCCAACAAGTTGGCGAACGACATTTCCTACCATACAAGGCTTCATACGGTGCCATGCCAATACTAGAGTGAAAACTTTTATTATACGCGAATTCCACTAAGGTTAGATGTTCGTCCCAAGAGCCTCGCCAATCCAATGAGCACGCCCTAAGCATATCCTCAAGTGTTTGAATAGTCCGCTCTGACTGTCCATCTGTCTGCAGGTGAAATGAAGTACTCATATTCAAATGGGTCCCCAATGCTCTCTGTAAACTTCCCCAAAATTTTGATGTGAATCTAGCATCTCTATCAGACACAATCGATACTGGCACTCCATGAAGTCTAACTATCTCATCAACGTACATTTTGGCTAACTTTTCCATGGAATCAGTAATTTTGAAGGCTAAAAAGTGAGCCGACTTGGTCAACCTATCAACGATCACCCAAATTGCATTATGACCCTTTAGGGTCCTTGGTAGTCCCACCACAAAATCTATGGCAATATGTTGCCACTTCTATTCAGGAATCGGTAACGACTGTAATAAACCCCCGGCCTCTGATGTTCGCACTTTATCTGCTAGCACACCAAACACTTAGCCACAAAGTCTGCTATATCTCTCTTCATGTTGATCCACCAATACGTATCCTTCACATTTTGGTACATCTTCGTACTACCAAGGTACACTGCGAATCGAGAGCAATGAGCTTCTTCAAGAATTTCTCGTTTAATACCCTCATCATCTGGAACACAGATCCTTGACCGATATCTCAACATATTGTCATTCCCAACTTTAAATTCTGATGACTCGCCACCCTTCAGTTTATCTAGGATCTCTACTAACTCCGGATCAATTACTTGAGCCGCCTTAATTCTTTCTAACAATGCTGGTTGTGCGCTCAAATGGGCTAAACGACCCCTCTCACTGTCAATCTTGACTTCTAAGCTTACTAGTTCGGCTCCCTCCATCAACTCTCCTTCGGTTGCGAGTATGGCTACTAAGCTTCCTTTATTCTTACGGCTTAAAGCATCAGCCACTTTATTGGCTTTTCCTGGATGATACAAGATGTCACAATCATAATCCTTCAATAATTCCAACCATCTTCTCTGTCGCATGTTCAGCTCCTTCTAAGTGAATATGTACTTGAGGCTTTTATGGTCTGTATATATTTCACAATGTACCCCATACAAATAATGTCTCCAAATCTTCAAAGCGAAAACTATTGCCGCCAATTCTAAATCATGAGTTGGGTAGTTTATCTCATAGCTCTTCAACTGACGAGATGCATAAGCGATCACCTTCTCATTCTGCATTAGAACACAACCTAACCCCTTCAATGAAGCATCACTATAAATCACAAAACCCTCTGCCTCCGATGGCAGAGTAAGAATCGGCGCAGACACTAATCGCTTCTTCAACTCTTGAAAATTGGCCTCGCATTCCTCTGTCCATTCAAACTTAACATCCTTTTGCATCAATTTTGTCAATGGCAATGATATCTTGGAAAAGCCTTCCACGAAACGCCTATAATAACCAGCTAACCCCAAGAAACTCCGAACCTCAGTCACTGTGGTCGGTCTTTCCCACTTCACCACTGCTTCAATTTTTGATGGGTCCACAAATATACCTTCCTTGGACACTACATAACCCAGAAAAGCTACTTCTTCAAGCCAAAATTCGCACTTCTTGAACTTAGCATATAACTTTTGTTCCCTCAAAATCTGCAGTACTATCCTCAAATGTTTCTCATGTTCTTCCTTCGTTTTTTAGTAAACTAGGATATCATCAATAAACACAATAACACATCGATCTAAAAAATTTTTGAACACTTTATTCATTAGTTCCATAAACACTGCAGGAGCATTCGTCAACCCAAAAGGCATCACTAAGAACTCATAATGACCATAACGGGTCCTAAATGCTGTCTTAGAGACATCCTCCTTCCTCACCCTCAACTGGTGATACCCAGAACGAAGATCAATCTTAGAAAAGTAACACGCTCCCTGCAACTGGTCGAACAAATTGTCAATCCTTGGTAAAGGATACTTATTCTTCACCGTCACCTTATTTAACTCTCTATAATCGATGCACAACCTCATAGATCCATCCTTTTTCTTCACGAACAACACGGGAGCACCCCAAGGTGAGACACTAGGTCTGATCAAGCCTTTCTCTAATAACTCTTGCAACTGTTCTTTCAACTCCTTAAGCTCCGCGGGTGCCATTCTATTGGGTGCCTTAGAGATAGGACCCGTACCAGGGACCAGGTCAATAGAAAACTCAACTTCTCGCTCAGGCGGTAATCCCGGTAAGTCCTCAGGGAAAACATCTACGAACTCATTTACAATTGGGACCATTTCGATCTTAACGCCTTCCTTTCTAGTGTCAATAATAGAAGCTAAAACCCTTCACAACCCTTCTTCAACATCTTTCGAGCCTTTAAGAACGATATCAACCCTGACTTCCGCTCAGGCCTTTTCCCCTTAAAATAGAATTCTGGTTCACCAGGAATACAAAATACCACCTCTTTCCTAAAACAATCTATCTTTGCATGATATGCAGCTAACCAATCCATACCTAAAATGACATCGAAATCTTGGAGGTCTAACTCAATGAAGTCGATAGACAAATTCCTCTCATCCACTTTCAATGCACAAGATCTATAGACCGAATTTATTTGAATGGCCTCATTGGTGGGTGTATCAATTACTAGGCTTACCTCTAGGTTTTCAGGTTTCAATTTCAAACGACTAACCAATCGGGAAGAAATCACAGAATGAGTAGCACCTGAGTCTATCAAAGCATAAACATTTCTATTACATAATTGAATGGTACCTGCCACCACATCATTAGAAGCCCGAGCATCCCTAGCTGTCATAGTGAACACCCTTCCCTTTCCATTCGATTTGTCTTTGTCCTTGTCTTTACCCTCATTTCCTTTCGGTGCAGTCTTCACTGGTTCCGGGCAATCTTTTATCTTGTGCCTACGTTTACCACAGTTAAAGCAAGAGGCTGTGTTCCAGTAACATTCTTCAGTCTTATACTTCCTCCCATAAGTACGGCATATTGGAGTAGGCACGTCCTAGTTCTGGCCCTTATTCCAATTTTGACCTCCCTGATAGTTCCTGTTCTGATAGCGATTATTGGTAGCTGGAGGGCCTCCCCTAGGGCGATTTTCTTCAGTAGTCCGCTTCTTATAGTTCCCGCTATCATTCCCATTCTTACTAGTCTGACCGTTTTCCTTCCCTGTATCGCGTTCAGCTCCCCACTTCTTATTGTCTCTAGAACTTTGATACTCCTTCGCATCCAGCTCAACTACTCGAGCCTTATTTGCCACTTGAGCTAGAGTTGGGAGCTCTAGTGGTACCAATCTGTATTTCAGCTTCGAATTCAATCCAGCCTCAAATTTCCTAGCCTTATGTTCTTCATCATCAAAGAACCTCGAGGCAAAACGAGATAACTCCAGAAACTTTGCCAAATATTCTTCTACAGTCAGGGATCCTTGAGTTAGATTCATAAACTCCGATATCTTCATATTCTTCACAATCGGGGGGTAGAATTTGTCATTAAAAGCTTCCAGAAACATCTCCCAAGTATAATTGGTTACCCCACGAGCCACACCTGCCTGGATCACTGTCTCCCACCAAACCATGGCTTCCCCTTTTAACACAAAAGTAGCAAAAGTTACCTCACTAGTACACTCCAAAGTGCGAAAAATTCGTTCAATGCCTTTTATCCATTCTTCAGGCTTCTCGCCTGGTGCACCAGAGAAATACTCTGGGTTGCGCTTCTGGAATAGCGCCAGTGGATCTTTAACCGGTGGAGGTGGTGGAGGTGGTGGTGCTGCGTTGGCTTGATTAAGGCTTGTTGTCACTGCCTGAGCTAAAGTCTGATTTGTCTGACCTATCCCCACAACTGCCTGTGTTAATGTCTGAATCAGGGCAGTAAGCATCGGGTCCGGCTGACCCTGGTTGTTCCCATTACTATTTTGATGGCCGTGGTTCTGGCCTCCCTCTCCTATAGACTCAGAGTCTTGGACACTACCGCTTCGGCCCCCTCGGCCTCCTCGGCCTCCTCGACCCGCACGGCCTCTACCTCTTCCTCCTTCCATTGCCTATTACCAAAAGTCAATGATCACAAGTTTGTAATTACTAAGCAAGGTAATATAAGTAGTCTACCTTATACTTGTCTCATAATCAATGGTTTCAAGTACATTCGACTTGTTCAATTTCAATTTCGATTTCGATATCGATATAACTTTTGATTCGGTCTTGATAGTGTTCGATGGGTATCAATCATGTCAATATATTGGGTATGAGACAAAAATACATAACTACACAATTATACATATTCACATAATTGGTAACATAGATAATCAAAATTTTCCTTTTATTAACTTTAAAGGAGGGAGTACATCAATTACTATTCCTTAACTAAATACATAAGGTAATGTCTTACATCACCAAGTACTTAGGATAACTGGAAAATTACCTAAACAATATAATTTAATCTAGTAGTCTGCCTCCTCTCTTTTTATTTTTATTTGACCAAACCACCATAATCACATTCACTCTGATTGTACGTCCTCTTCAATGTCTACTTCCTGATTTTCCAACTCTTGGATCCTGTTTTTAGCCACTTCTAGCTGCTGTTCGAGAGATTGAATCTTACTTAACGCTTGTTCCAACCGCTCTTCTGTAGCGTCCAACCTTTCTCCCATAGTTATGTTATCTGCCTTCTCTCTCAAGTACATGTTTTCATATTTTTCAACTTCCTCCCTCTTTCTTAGGAACTCGCTCCTTGGAATCCTTGTGGGTAACAAATGTGCTTTTCCACCAGTAGTCTTCCTAGCAGTTTGGTAGGTTCTCACCATGCTTCCTAGCAAAAGATGAAAATTTTAACCATTTTTAGTTTCACCCACAAATGCCATAAGGAAATTTTAGTCTCATAAAAAAAAAAAAAATCATCCCATAAGTCTCCAATATATCTTTTAATGGAAATTTTCCTAAAAACTTTCCCACATGTGATATTCAAATACTTAAACCTATTCAATATCAGAGTTCTTATCCCTTGCAAGTTCTAATCCCAATGCTCTGATACCAACTGTAACAGTCCGAAATTTCAGAGTATTATAACACCATTAAATAATATAAATCCGTCCCCAAAATAAAGGAATAACGGTCATCAACTACATTTCAAATCTCCACGGCTAGTATATCTAATCACAATCCAAAATAAATAACGGAAGCGTAACAATTGTCTTTCACCACTAACGGCTAGTAGCCATCAAAACTAGTTCATGACATTTATTACAATCTCCATAAAAGTCTACTTAAAATATGAAAATCACTAATTTCTTTATTCGGGTCCGCCCCAAAGATGTCTCTACTGAAAGCCTTGCTTTCCTACATATAACCTGAAGAAATAGAATTAGAGAAAGGGTGAGCGAACAATGCTCAGTAAGGTCCTACGCCTCCCCTTCGGTTTCTAAGAAGGGGTGACCTCAAAGAGTGTATCAATAAACAATTTTCAACGAAACGGATAATCCAAACAATAATATTCTTCTCAATATAAATAAAGGGGTCATGGCTCAATTCAATAATCAATAATGCATAAAATCAATTATGATCACTTAATATTCTTCTCATCAAGTCAATATTCAAAAGTAACCCAAAGGGGTACAATAGTCTATGTATCAATGTTTCGGTATATCCGGATAACCTATATAACCACAATTTCAGTGGTGTCGATATCGATGGTTAATGCCACATAGGCATGTCATGAACTAACCCTCATGACCGGGTATCAATAGTATATCAATTTTAACCCACAAATAATGGGTGTCATTAAGTGATCATTCTTTTATCAATGAGGTTCTTTAATTGACCAATAATTTAATATCAATTTAAAGTCAGATTTAATTTAACTGACGGAGACGCTTAGAGTGAATTCCAATAAAAAATTACCGGCCATAACGGTAAAACTATAATTACTCTAGGAACGGAGGGTTAATAAATAACGATATACAATAGGACTAAGAGACGTAAATCCCTTACCTGATCGCAGTAGCTAGCTCTCAAAAACGTACGAACGCTACACTCAACAACGCTCCGTAGAATCTATACACGTGCAAGTAAAAATAAAATTAGTATTAATTTTATACTAATACCAAGTCAATCTTATAAACTGACTACTACACTTAATTAAATAAACAGTCCTAATTATTCTTCTTCCGGACTGCCTACAACTAGATTGGACAACGAACTCAAATCGCAGCACTAGCTCCCGACTGTTGCTTGCCGAAAACTACGATCCAAATTATAAATATTATTATAATCATCCACTTGTATACTGAAACCTAGTACTCAAAGTAGGGTTCTAATTGCTCTCATTCAGATTCCCATAATTATAATTAAATTGTATCCCCCACAAAAATAACTAAAGTACATAACAAAAGTTTATGCATAATATACACCCAAATCTCCATAAATTGGTCCACTGGCCAAAACAATTTACACATCAATCTTCTCTTTACCTCCCTGTAACAACTCCTACTAACACACACACCCCTCACGCAATCACAGTACAACCACACACACACACACTAGTAATTGCCTCATATTTACAGCACTGGCACACACACCCTTTTCCAATTCATATGCTTAATCCTTCAATACCAACACCAGACTACTCATTGTTAGCCTTGAATACAGACACCAATTTACATTACTAAATAGTTTATGAGCACCTCTGTACACTCCATACTAAACCCAAATGAACACCATATATTTATTTTTTTTAAATCTCAAAATCGCAAGGAACCAAAACTACTATAGTTAGACAATTGATCGGAACTTACCTCCAACGAATTCCCTGTCGATCATAAACACTAAAAATGTTGAATATCCTTTCCCTTCCTCTGATTCAAACCCAGTAGAGCGATTTATTGCTTTTCCTCTCGTTTGTGTATATGCCTAGAACAACATCTCTCTCCCCTTTTATACTACTCCTAATCGACTCCTCACCTCCGACTTTAACGACGATGAGACAGTCCCCCTCCTATTCCTTCCGTCACCGCAAGCGACGATGAGACGAACCCTATTTTTTTTTCCTTTATCGTTACAGCACAAATCCCATCTGGTTCTTTTTTTTTTTTTTTTTTTTTTTTAAAGACCACAATTGTTTAATTTAATAAGCCCAACTCAGCCCATCTTTATTTTATTCTACTAGGCCCAACTTACTCAAGCCCAGTTCACTATAAAAAAAAGCCAATTAATTTATTCAAGCTAATTAATTTATTCAAATTTCCGTATATTACAGCATATGCCCAGAACGTCTTCGGAAGTCCACACTTCAATCTCATACTTCTAGTCCGCTCGTTCAATGTCCTGTTCATCCTCTCTGCAACCCCATTGTGTTGTGGTGTGCCCTTTGGAGTATTCTCCATGCGAATGCCATTCGCTGCACAATATTCCTTGATCTCAAGCATTTAAGCTTAAGTCCCATCTGATTCTCCACCAAAGCCTTCCATTTCTTAAACACCTCGAATGCCTCATCTTTGTATTTCAAGAAATAAACCCAGACTTTCCTTATCGAATCATCAATGAACGACATGTAATATGACGCACCACCCAGAGAAGTTACCGGGGCCGGCCCCCATAAATCCGTGTGGACCAAATCCAACTTTGCTTCCCTCAAAGCCCTACCTGTCCTCGAGAAATTACTCCTCGCCTGTTTGCCAAACACACAATCTTCGCAGATCCCCACGTCGACTGTCTTCAAACCCGGTAGTCTTCCCTTTGAGCAAAGTACCTTCATCCCCTTCTCACTCATGTGACCCAATCGACAGTGCCACAAATCTGTATCACCCTTGGCTGACGCCACCGTGATACTATCCTTGGTGTTATTCGCCAAATACAATGTCCCCTCTTTATTACCCCGAGCGATCTCAGAATCCTCCTTGGTAATAACCCAGTTCCTGCAGCCAAAGGTTACCTTGTAACCTTCTTCATCCAACTGCCCAACTGATAGCAGGTTCTTCTGCAAACCCGGAATGTGTCTGACCCCGTGTAGATGTAAGACCTTCCCGTCTGATGCTCCTATTCTGACATCTCCCTTCCCTTTGATTTCCAAAGGCTCGCCATCCGCCAGATAGACCTTACCAAAATCACCGGAAGTATAATTCTCCAACTCTTCTGCATGCCCGCAAGAGTGGAATGATGCCCCCGAATCCAGCACCCATGATTCTAGTGCACTACTAACACTCAGAACTAGTACATCATCACCTTCGACTGTCACATTCACTGAATTGCCCCCACGATTGGGACAATCCTTCTTGTAGTGTCCTAACTCCTTGCAATGATAACACTGCACCGATCCTTTCGTGACCCTTGGTTTATCTCTGATCTCCACGGCCTTGCCCTTACCACCCACTACGTTTTCCCTTAATTCAGTTCTCCCTTTATTGCTAGTACCCGGCATTCCCCTGCTAGTAGTAGCTAAGGCCGATCCCGAAGTAGACGATGTCCCCAATTTCTTCAAACGATTTTCCTCGCCCAACAGAAAGTCTTTAACATCATCATACTTCAATTTGTTCTTACCCGCTGAAGCATTGATCGCTGTCACCGTTCCGCTCCAACTTCCTGGTAAATATGCTAGCAACAAGCATGCATGAACCTCATCATCAAACGTAATATCCAACGCAGTCAATGAGTCTATAACATCCATAAACTCATCGATGTGTTTAGCTAAGGATCCTCCCTCTTGCATCTTGAGACTACCCATCTTGCGTATCAAATCAACCTTTTTTGCAGCAGATGGAGTTTTAAATCTCTCAGTAAGATAATCCAATAGCTCCTTTGTGGTCTTTGCCTTCGTGGTAGTCTTCGCGATCCACTTTGACAAAGTAGATCTAACCACCCCTAGGGCCTTCCGATCCATGAGATCCCAATCTTCCTGCTTTTATCCTTCCGGCTTGACTCCCTTTAGAGGCTTATAGAGATATTTGTTGTACAAGAGATCCTCTATTTCCATCCTCCAAAACCCGTAGTCAGACCCATCGAATTTCTCCACCACTTGTTTATCATTGCCCATTCTTGATTGCTTGACAAACCCCAATCATCCGATAAACCAATCGATCGATTGACCCTGATTTCCAACCAGAGCTCTTGATACCAGTTGTTGTGGATTAGACCCTCACAACCCAAGAAATAACCCCAAGAAAATAATGGCACACAAACAAAGCACAAGAAAATAACAGAGCAAAAGACACAGAAATTGTTTACCCAGTTCGTCAATATGTTTGACTACGTCTGGGGGCACTACCAAGCCAGGATCTTGCACTATAATATGTTATTCTGAAGTTACAATGATTTTGGGGGCGGAACATTGCTTAAATACATGCCCTGGAATAAGATCTAAACCTAAACAGAAAAGAATCCTGAAATCCCGTCAGCGGACCAGGCGCCCGCCTGGACTACCCCAAGCGCCCGCTCGATATGGATTTTCCGCAGGACCAACCTTCTGTCCAAATGAGCGCCCGCCTGCTGGTCACCGAGCGCCCGCTCACTCCCTCCGCCTGGAATTCTCCTTTTTGTTCCTTTGAGGATCTCTACTCCAACATGTTGATCTAATTTTTCATCTTTGATTTTTGATTTTTTGTTGTTTGATGATGTTGGTAGGGATGATAGTTGTGGGAAATGGTTATTCTGATGGAGGCAACTGTGTTCTCTGGTGGCGGTTCTGTGGCGGTCCGGTGGTGGTTTTGTGGCGGCCCGGTAGTGGCGGTGATGATGGTAGCTGATCAATTGTGATTCATTTTTTTTCCAGGATACACTCCAAACAGGTTTGGGGTTGATCATTTGGGATAAACATGGGAACTTCTTTCGTGCTCGTACTTCTCTGCTTCATGGTCTACTAAAGGTTGAAGAGGGTGAGGCTGTGGCTCTTTTTCAAGCAATGCACTGGTCTCAGAATCTTGGCCTCACACGGGTTGTATTTGAAGTGGATAGTTCTATGGTTCACAAAGCTATATACTCCTGTAAGGAGTCTTTAACTGAGTTTGGATGTTTAATTAGATTGTGTAAAGATGTATTGGGTTCATACCCACACTACTCTGTTAATTTAGTTAGGAGACGTCCAAATGCCGCGGCAGATTGTATATCTCGTGTTGCTCGGGATTATAATAACCGACTACTTGGGATGAGCTTTCCAATGTTTGTGGATAGCCATCACCAACCTGTGTTCTTGTGCTTAGTAATGGTAATTTGTTTCCTTCAAAAAAAAATTAATGGCTATCTTTGTGAAAAATGATTGGTGATTAAGTGTAAAATATAAAATTACAAATTAAGATATTTTATATTTTAGTAGCATTATTATTATTATATCAAAGTAAGATTATTTTTTTTGAAAGAATAAAAGTAAGATATTTTAGTAGCATTATTATATGTGTTCATAAAATTGATTAATTATTAGTTTTTAGTAGCATTATTATTATTATTATTTTATTATTATTATTATTATTATTATTTGTTGCTGATATAGCTATAGGTAGTTTTAATAATGGCGTTGCATTAGTAGTGAACCGCTACATTAATTTGCCAAACCGCTACATTAAGGGCTGGGCGACCGCACAAGGAATTTTGGGCGGCCGCACAGGTGACGGGCTGGATTGGGTCAAATCCGGCTAGGGTTGAGATTAGGCGTGGTATAAAAGGGAAAATTGTTTTCCCTGGTCTGTGAGACTTCATTGTGTGCAGCCATAGAGAGAAAAACAGAGGACGGCTGCTATTGAAGGGTTCCTTGAGAGAGATTGATAGAAAAGCTAGGTTATTCACTATTGTGAGAGATTGTGAGATTGTGTGAAAGGTTTTCACCTTGATTCTCTTGTACTCTTCTTGATTATAGTGAATTGATTCTCCGTCGCCTGTGGATGTAGCCAAGTTGGTGAACCACGCAAAATCTCTTGTGTTCATTTATTTTTCAATTTTGTTCCGTTCTTGCTATTTTGTTATTTTTTGCTTTCATCTTTATCAATCAAGCAATTGCGTTTGGGACCTAAATCCTAACACTTGGTATCTAGAGCTCTGGTTTGTGGATCTTGTATTGCTTATTGGTAACGATGGAAGGGAAGTACGAAATTGAGAAATTCGATCGCAAGGTCAATTTCAGTTTGTGATGTCAAATAAGCAATATACCGACGGAATTGCGAGGGATTTTAATCCGTCGGTAAAATGATTAAAAAAAGAGAAAATAGAAAATTGGAGAACTCGCTCAGATAAAAGAAAAAAATCCCATCCATTCCTAATTCGCTCCAAACACGCTGAAGAAGACAACGACGCCGACTATCATCGCGGCGATCTCCTTCTCCACTCATCAACGCCACCTCTCCGGCTCCGGTCAGTTTCTGCACCACCGGCTTCTGCGACTCCAACGGCACCACCGACTCCTGCGAATCCGTTGTCACGCCCCGGAATTTCTAAAATCCATAAACATAAAATTTACATAATAAACATTTCCAAAATGCTAAATACCAAACTGGGCGCGCGAATTCAACTATAAACCAATACCATTAAACAACACCCCAGCGAGATTTCACTCGGAGGCTAGAACAAACGCGGAAGAAATAACAAATATATATAATATAAATATTCCAAAGGAAAACCGTATCTACATAACACAGAACCACAACGATCTCGCAGCAAAATACAAAATGGCTCCGAAGGGCAACTACCCCAAAGTCGATCAATCTGCTTAGAAGATTCCCGCTACAACGGACCTCAAAACGATACACTTGCTTTCCTGGGGGGGTTAAGGAAATACAAAGATAAAAGAAACGGGGTGAGATAAAATCTCAGTAAGTCACTAATGCAACTACATGGCATAGTATCATGCAAAACAACGATATAACTGAACAGGTAAATCATATACAACAAATAAGAAAGCTCCCTATCGCCAACCATCCCATACCAGTTGGAAATAACGACTAACTCATCATGCAGCACACAAGACTGAAATAAACATGTTACAAAGGATACTGAGCCAAGGTTTCACCAAACGGATATAACAAAGAAGCCTCTGCGCAGAATCAACCCATCAACCAATCAATCTTCCTTCGTATTAGCATAAACAACCGAAGATAAGAACCCGGTCAGAACCAACCAATCAATCCATCAAGCATAGCGGCATAACAGCTGAAGAGAACCTCGGATAGAACCGACTAATCAATAAATCAACCAATCTTCGTAGTAGCATAAACAGCTGAAGATCACAACCCCGGTTCCGGAACCATAACAATGTAACATGTCACAAAGGACAGGGGAGATGACACAAAGTCAAAACCCAAAAAGTTAGCTAGACTACTTCCGAAGGAAGCTAGCTCATCCCAACCAAGGCCAATCTGGAAGAGGAAAATAAGGGCAAAACAATGGATCATATTATAATGGACTCAGCTCGTTGCCATTATAATCTTCCCCATCGCCCGACACAACCACAAATGCCAGCTGGGCTTTCAAATAAACGCTAAGAAATAACACTAGCTCAGTAAACAATTAATGATTCCAAAGTAGGGAACCATACCAATTAATCACCATAAAGATGTAAACGATTACTCATGAAGAGTTCAACAACAATAAACACAAGAAGTTTCTCATAAAAGAGTCCAACAACGATAAACGAGATTGCTCATAGAGAGTCCAACAACATTGACCATTAAAACTTGATGACTCCAAGATAAGGCACATATCAAACACATCCTAAAGATGATACTCACAAGTTACTCATAAAGAGCACAACCCAAACGGTCGCTCACAAATAGTACAATGACTATTACCAAAATTTCCCTAAACGTTTACTCATGAAGATGTACTAAGACTATCAACTCCTTATAGTTTTACACCTAGAATTCAAAATAGGAAGTCCGAATAAATACACCATAAAGAAGCTAATCAAAACCACAGGTACCCAATCACCATATCACGCTTTACATCCGTTCATAAACGAACCAATTCTCAACACCCCAAACGAACCCAAAAGGTTACACCTATTCATACATGATCACATACGGACCAAACCCAACACTTTAGTGTTCCAAAACAACCCTCTAGGTACTATAGGATATCACCTAAAACCTAGACTGAGTCTTATCCTAAAATCAATTCGATCAGTAAAATAACTTTCAATTAAAGGGTCTCAAAGTATGAAATCCCCACTTATATCACAAAGATGATCACAACAACTCAACAAAGTCACTCAATTGGATTTGCAAAACTTGATCACAATGGATCGATACAACTCCTCTTAACCTCAAACACCCAATAAAATCTCGAAGTATAAAACTTAGAACTTAACTGAACAACCTATCCCATCTTGTAGTACTCAAAGATAGCTTCAAAACTATAGTTTACACGCCTAAAACGGAGTCCGGACGAAGAAGTTATGGCCTCCGAAAGATCGACCTAAATTCTGGAAAAAGTGGGCGAGCGCCCGGAATTGAGTGGGCGAGCGCCCGGAACCCTGTTACCAAGCTAAATGAAGCTGATTTAGTGGGAGGTCGCCCTAAACTAAGTGGACGACCGCCCAGACCCCAAAATACACCCAAATTTCACTCCTTTTGTCCTAAATCCTGATATAACAACCCTTATACCTCCCCACCATTGTGGAGCTCAACCCAAACCAATTCTAACTCCATTAAAACCCCATTTAACTCCAAATATATCAAACAACACATAAATCATCATCCCAATCCAACAATCCATCACCTAATCTTCACAAATCACTTCAAGAACAACAATTTCTTCCATGACTTCCAAAATCAAGTTCATATGAGTTCTTGCCAATTTCAAGTATAAATTTCTAAAACAAGAACATAAACCCATATATCAACACATACAACATACATGATGAATTTTAAGCATAAATAGGGGGATTTAGTGACTTACATGGAATTTATCAAAGATGACGGAATTCGAATTTTCTTAGCTCTACACGATCCTAGCGACGATCTAAACATTTTTCATAAAATGAGCAATAAGAAATAATGGGAGGAAGATGGTCAAAATGAAGAGAGAAGGGGAGAGCTTTACCTTGCAACAATGAAGGGAGAGAGAGAGAGAAAAGACTGTGAGTGTGATTTGGGAGAGGGAGTATGCGCATGGGGAGGGGAAAAAGGGGGAAATGACAGTAAGAGTGAGGGAGGGTGAGGGAGTTGTTAGGATGATTAATTAAAAAGTTCCCTTTTAACCCCTATACTTCTACCTAGAACAAGTAAACCTTGCCTCACCTGCAAATAAAGACTTTATCTTCACACTTAGCTCAATTGATCAATTAAAATGCTAAGCATAAAATATTATGAAACACAAAATGCACACGTAATTATTTAAATAAATAAATAATTTAAATAAATAAATAAGCAATAAATAAATAATTAAATATTTATTACTAAGAAAATAGAGACGGGTTTTCGGGTCGTTACATCCGTCTTTACGGTTTTCCCTCTCTCTCTCTCTCTCTCTCTCTCTCACTCTCACTCTCACTCTCTCTCTCTCTCTCTCTCTCTCTCTCTCTCAGTGATTCTCTCCTCTTTCAATTTGTGAGATCTATATTGCTATCAAGTTCTTGCTTTTTCGTCCCCCCCCCCTCTCTCGATTACAAATTAAAGTTTTCCCACTCTCTGTATCTCCATTACAAATTAGGGTTTCCCCTCTATCTTGATTACAAATTAGGGCTTTTTCTTCTCTCGATTCAACTCATATACAACTTGGGACGGAATTTTATTTATGCAATTTGTCATCTGAAAGCTCAATAGTGCTTTTTCTTCTCTCTCCAAGTGTGTTATTAAGTCTTAACTGGTTTCATGTTTTTTTCATGCTATTTCCTGTGTATAGACATTTGTGACTTGTTAAAATTGGTTGTATCTTGTGATTATGCATGATTAAACTAGTTTGATGGTTGCATATTGTGTAATCGTAATGCCTTGTTTGAACTTGAATTATCATATATTTTGGTTTATAAACAATAAAAAAAGATTTTATGTATTTGTGGGTTATGATATAGAGTTATTGGTTTTTACGAGGATGACAAAAAACTAATTGTTTTCTTTGGTTTATTAATATAGGGATTAAAAATGAATTTCGATCGTAGTTGGATGTATAAACGCTTAGAGAATGGGTTTTTAAGACACTCTTTTGTGGAATTTTATTGAATACACAATTAGTCAGACAGAACGAAAGGACGGGGAAAAAATTAAGTGCCCATGTAAGCTAGAAAAGTGTCAAAATAAAAGATTTCTTGATATGGAAATGGTGAAGTTCCACTTGGTGAAACATGGGTTTGCTCCAAATTACTATGTTTGGACATTCCAAGGGGAAACAAATATAAACCCTACCGAGAGCCAAAATATTGAGGTCGGGGTGTCATCTACTAATGAAGCTGTACCAGACACTTACACCACAATGGTTTTAGATGCAGCAGGCCCTGATTTTAATGTTGATGATGACATCAAAGAGCCACCAAATCCCGAGGCCAAAAAGTTCTAGTGTAAGTTCCCTAACTATTCTCATTTTGTTTAATAATCGACTTTCTGGTTCTCTTCCTCCTGAGTTAGGAAATCTGTTACATCTTCAGCAATTAGGTTTCTCAAACAACTCATTAACAGGTAATATTCCATCCACTTTTGAGAATATGAAGCTCCTCAATTTTTTAGGTGTGAACAATAATTATCTCAATGGCTCCATTCATGCTTCTTTTGGCAATCTTAGCAAGCTATACACATTGGTTTCAGCAACAGCCAATTTTCAGGCTTTACGCCTGAAAATATTTGCCAAAGTGGAAAACTTCAACGCATAAATTTAGATAACAACTTTCTTGTCGGTCCAATCTTTAGAAGCCTGAGAAATTGCACTTTCTTGGATAGACTCCGGGTTGAAGGAAACCAGCTCAGTGCAAATATATCAGGAATATTTTGTGTGCACCCACATCTATATCTCATGAATATTAGTCACAACAACTTTTTTGGGGAACTATCGGGCAACTGGAGTATGTGAAGTAACTTATCTTCCCTAATTATGGCGGCAAACAATATAAGTGGTAGCATACCACCAGAGCTTGGAACTGCTACACAAATTCAAAAACTCGATCTTTCATCAAACCATTTAATTGGGGAGGTCCCAAAGGAAATTGGAGGATTGAAGAATCTTCTTGAGCTAAATTTGAGTCTAAACCAACTTTTTGGCACTATACCACAAGATCTTGGATCATTAACTGCTCTTAATAGCTTAGATCTTTCTTCAAACAAGTTGAACGGGTTGATTGCAGAAGGGGAGTTCTTGCACATGTTTTACTTGAACTTGAGCAACAATAATTTTACAAATGGAATGCCAGTTTCTATGACTCGGTTACCAATCCTTTCCGTACTCGATTTGAGTCATAACTCACTGACAGGGAAGATCCCATCACAAATTCAAGGCTTACAAAGCTTGGAGAAGCTGAATCTTTCCCACAACCATTTCAGTGGTACCGTTCCTGAGGCTTTCCAGAACATGCACACATTGCTCGAAATTGACATATCCTACAATGATTTCCAGGGTCCCATTCCGATGAACAAGGCCTTTACAAATGCTTCTATGTTACAAGGAAACAAAGGGTTATGTAAACATTACGGGTTTCAAACCTTGTGAACGTATGAAAAAGAGCCACCACATCACTCTTATGATCACCTTCTCCATTCTAGGTGCAGTTTTTCTTCTATGTGCCTTAACTTGGCTTCTTATCATTTATGGACGAAAGCAAGCAACAGAAGAACCCAATGCTCATATGCAAATGGTTGATCTGTTTGCCATAACAACCTTTGGCGGAAGAGCAATGTATGAGGAAATCTTACATGCCACCAACAATTTTGATCCTGAGTATTGTATTGGAGAGGGAGGCCAAGGAAGTGTTTACAAAGCTACCCTGCAAGCAAATACCACGGTTGTTGTAAAGAAACTCCACTCATCTTCTGAGCCATCTGATCGCAATGGTTTTCTAAGTGAGGTCACAGCATTGTCAGAAATAAGGCATCGTAACATTGTGAAACTTCATGGGTTTTGTTCGCATTCCATACACTCATTTCTGATTTACGAGTTCATTGAAAAGGGCAGTTTGGCGGCCATGTTGAGTAGCGAAGGCCTAGCTCAGTTGCTGGACTGGTCTAAGAGGGTGAACATCATTAAGGGCATAGCTAATGCTTTGTCTTATATGCACCACGATTTCACACCCCCAATTGTCGAACGGGATATACCAAGCAAAAGTATTCTGCTTGATTCCGAGTATAAGGCTCGTGTTTCAGATTTTGGTACATCCAAGCTCTTAAAGATAGATTCATCCAACTTAACTGCAGTTGCTGGCACGTATGGTTATAATGCACCAGGTATGATTGTTTTTTAATCTCCTTTTTTTGTAGACTAATAAATAATATAGTGATAGAAAATCGACGGGGGTATATGTTTATGGTTTATGTTTTTGTTTGTAGAGTTTGCTTATACAATGAAGGTAACAGAGAAGTGTGATGTGTATAGCCTGTTGGTAGTGGTGCCCTAGGCACGTTTAATAAACGTTGTAATTGTTATCATTTATTTCATATCAATAAAATGTTTTGATTATTATTGTTGTTCATGTTTACTTATAATAATCACCGTCCCTAGTACTTGTTAAGCACTAGTATAAAGGCTAAATGATCATGGGATGATCATGTTAGATTTATGGGTACTTGTTTGGAACAAGGTACTGGACATGACCCGCTGTATGAGATTTATGTCATGGTCTATGTCGTACATATATCTCATATTAGTTATGTCATTCGAATCCTTAGACATGAAGTTATTATAGTCTTCCACTTGATGAACATTATGTTTGACATATTCAAACGCTACCTTTAACCGGGTAGTTATAAAGGGTATGATTGGCGTAATCGGATTCACGTAAGGAAGAATAATAAGCTAAATGGATTTGTCCCTCTTCGGAGAGATGTCAAGCTTGGGCCTCTCGTAGGAATGATGTTGATGAAAATGTTCGGCCGGACTCAAATGAATTGATTAGATCAATGTCATTTGGATTATCAACATATTCGGAATCGAGAAAGTATTGAACAAAAACAAGTTGACTTGTTGACCATGACTTGTGTTCAATGACATCGTGGACAAAGGGATTATGACATATTCTAAAGGAATGTGAACTTGTATCTAGTTATACTATTTGGGTAGGTATGACGGTTTGCTAGAACCTAATCATATCTTATGGATTCATGTTTGAGCCCATTGCCAACTTAGTATAATCCTAGAGGGTCACACACAATAGAACAAATCTTAAATAAGGACTATATTGGAATTTTGGAAAATATGGGAATCTGGACAAGTGGGCGACCGCACAGGATGGATTGGGCGGCCGCACAGTTTGGTTCAAATAGTACCAGAACCTTCCAGATAGATGTGCGACCGCACAAGGGTTTTTGGGCGGCCGTACACCGTGTCGGGACTGATTTCCTAATTTGTTTTGGAAAGGAATTTTGGACGGGTTTAGACACAAGTTTCCTATTTGGAATAGGTCTAACTTGTATATAAACAGCCAAATTCGGGCCAGAATATATCATAGCTTTTGTGCAAGTCTCCAAAGAGTTTGAGAGAGTTTTATTTTGTTCTAAGACATCTTAGATTGAAGAACAAAATAATACACAAAATAAATTCAATATAGTTCTTGTTAATTGTGAAAGTGTGTTTCATAATTTTGGTCTAGCAACCAAGATCAAGAAGTTTCTTGATATTCATTCAAGGTGTGGATACCACTAGAGGGTGAAGCTTATCATCTTCAAAGTTCGTGTTCTTACTTTTCGTGACTAAAGTTTCAAGTTGTCCACCAAAAGAAAAGACCAAACTCAAAGTCATCAAGGGTTAGTTTCTCTAGTATTCATATTGTTGTATTTATTTAATCATATGAATGGATCTATGGGCTTTGGGTTTCATAAAATTTTAAATGCTTTATTCCGCTGCGCATGTTACATCGAAACCCAACAGTAGTATCAGAGCCTCGTTCATGTTGATTATTTCAATACCTAGATCATGTTGTGTGTATATAAATTGTTTATGTGCCTTACATGATATGAATATTGGAATATATGATGTTTATGTGTTTTGTGATTTTATGTGGTTTATTGTTTTGCAACTTTAATCGCACGATTCAATCGCAATAAATATTATGATGGATTCTGAATTGTTTGATTATTAATTCTGATTGGATCATGGTTTTAATAATCGGGGAAAAACAATTTTGAGACAAATTTTTGAACTGAAAAAAAATACCTTCTGATCTCACTATGCGACCGCACAGAATAACCTGGGCGATCGCACAAAAGTTGGGCGAGCGCACAGTTGTTCTTGGGCGGCCGCACACAATGTCAGAATCTCTGATTTTTGTTGAAAATCAGAATTTGGAATTTTCGAGAGGTCCAACCGAACCAGTGACAGAATCAAACCAGACCTGCTGATCTAGAATGGGTTTTGGGTAGTTGGTTTGGGTGTGGATCTTGGGGTTTGATTTTCCTATTTGTTTTAGTCTTGTGATTCCAAGATTGGTTCAAGGTTTGGATGGCTAATCTGCGTTCATCGAGATTGTGTTTCCTAAACTTGATCGCAATCAAAGTTTCAAAGATAAAACGAAGTTAGAATTATGAAGAGTTCATAATTGCTAAAATTGAGAAACAAAGTTCTTGATTCAATGATTGGAGATCCATGTGGAATTGTGGATGCAATTGGCCTACGTTAATCGAGACCATCTATTGCTTAGTTTCGTCCATATGGACTTTCTTGGTTTCTTGAATTAGTGCGGAATTGTGGATGCCTTATGGCTTAGTTTCGGCCGCACTTCTTGTTGTCTTGATTTGGAAGATGATGACCAAAGTTGAAATAGTCTCATCCTCATAATTATAGAAAAACTAATGACACATAAATATTATGCTTAAATTAATGGAGATTAATTTAGTGGCTAAACTTGATGCGTAACATGTTTATATTATGTGCTCATAAATGTGTTGTATGCTATATGTGATGAACCTTCAAAGAAAGTTTTTAAGTTCTTTTTGCCATGCCATGATTAAAACACTTGTTTATACATGGGTGATTTTGATGTGGGTTCGCCTCCGCGAGGTGCATTAATTTTATTCATGTATGAGCAAGATGAGGTTCATTAATTCAATGTGGGCTTGCCTCCGCAAGGTACATTAAATTAAATGGTTCTTATACGTTTAAAATGGTTGAACTTAATTAGGCGTCAAAGCAGTTTTGGGCCTAGGCAAAAGATGAGATTAAACATGCCTTTTGAAATTGGATTTCTCAAGGAATCTCATATAAGAATCTAAGAATCATATGGGATATGGTTGACATGATTGTCTACCTAATTAATTTAGTTTTGAGCGGTCCGCCTCCGTGGACTCAAAAGTTAAATTAAAGTTGGATCTTAGCCCAATTAAATTATATTATACATTGGATGTATGTGAAGGTTATATAATTTAGTGGGAGTATTTTCGTTGGAAAAATACATTGTTAATTTCTTTAATGAAAATTGGTACTTATTAAATTTTGGAAATTTTGCATATTTGTAGATAATGACTACTAACACTCAATCAATTTTGTTGCGATCGATCCTTGAGAAGGATAAGCTCCAAGAGAATGGTACTAACTTTATGGATTGGATCTGTAGCCTAAGAATTGTTCTAAGGCAAGAAGATAAGTTATACATTCTCGATGGGCCACTTCCTGCTGAACCAGAACCTACTGCCCCTAGGGCAGAAAGAGACAGTTACAAGAAACATCGTAATGATTCTAGAGATGTAAGCTGTCTCATGCTTGCTACTATGTGCTCAAAACTCCAACAAAGTTTGGAACATTTGGAAGCCTATGAGATAGGCGTGGAGTTAAGAGCCATGTTTCAAGAGCAAGCTAGGCAAGAGAGGTACAAGACCATTGTTGCATTCACTACTTGCAAAATGAATGAAGGGCAACAAGTGAGTCCTCACATGCTGAAAATGAAAGGTTATGTAGAGCACCTTGAGAAACTTGGCTATCCAATTCCATTGGAGCTACCACGGATCTCATTCTTAATTCATTGCCTAAAAGTTATAATCAGTTTGTGATGAATTATAACATGCATGGAATGGGTAAGAATCTATCCGAGTTGCATGGGATGCTTAAAACTGCGGAGATGAAGATTGCGGAGAAAGGTTCTCCCGTGCTCTTGGTTCATGACGGAAAGAAGGCTAGTGCCAAAGGAAAGGGTAAGAAAGTTGTCAAACCTAAGATAAGCAAGGCAAAAGTTGCCAAGGCTTCTGAGGCAAAACCTGATTCACAAAAGGATGCAATTTGTCTTCATTGTCAAGAAATTGGTCATTGGAAACGTAATTGCAAGGCTTTCTTGGAAGAGCAAAAGAAGAAGAAGAGCAGCAAGGCTGCGTCGACTTCAGGTATCTATATGATAGATATTCTCCTTTCTACCACTGATTCTTGGGTATTGGATACCGGATGTGGTTCTCACATTTGTTTAAATGTGCAGGGTCTAAAGAATAGGAGACTACTTAAAGAGGGTGAAGTAGACCTACGCGTGGGGAATGGAGCAAGAGTTGCTGCATTAGCCGTAGGGACTTATGAAGTCACTTTACCTTCCGGATTAATTCTTGTTTTGAACAATTGTTATTATGTTCCGGATTTAAGTAGAAATATTATTTCAATTTCTTGTTTGGATAATGAAGGTTTTAAGTTTCTTATTGAGAATAAGAAATTTTCTATTTATTTAAATGATGAGCTTTATGGTATTGCTAATTCATTTAATGGCCTTTATGTCTTGAATGTCAAGAATGAAAATAATGAAAATGTCTGTCATATAAATTAGAAATCTAAACCTAATGATGTAAATCATTCTTATTTGTGGCATTGCTGTCTTGGTCATCTTAATGAGAAGCGTATCTCAAAACTCCATGGGGACGGTCTCTTGGGTTCATGTGACCTTGAGTCATATGATACTTTTGAGTCGTGTCTTCTTGGAAAAATGACTAAGACACCTTTTACCAAGCTAGGTGAAAGGGCAAGCGACTTATTGGGGTTGATATATTCCGATGTATGCGGACCATTAAGTAGCAATGCTAGGGGAGGATTTCAATACTTCATAACCTTCACGGATGATTATAGTAGATTTGGGTATGTTTACCTAATGAAACATAAAAGTGAAGCATTTGAGATATTTAGAATATTTCAAAATGAAGTAGAAAAACAACTTGGCAAAAGTATTAAGGCACTTCGATCGGATCGAGGTGGAGAAAACTTGAGTCATGAATTTGATGATCATCTAAAGAATTGTGGAATAGTTTCACAATTGACTCCACCCGGAACACCACAATGGAATGGTGTGTCCGAGAGGAGAAATCGGACTTTGTTAGACATGGTTCGATCAATGATGAGTCAAGTTAATCTTCCAATATCCTTTTGGGGTTACGCTCTAGAAACCGCCGCATTCACACTAAATCGTGTTCCAACTAAATCGGTTCAAAAGACTCCATATGAGATGTGGAGCGGAAAGAAAACTTGTTTATCTTTCATGAATATTTGGGGTTGCGAAGCCTATGTCAAAAGACTTGTCTCTGACAAACTTGCACACAAATCTGGCAAATGTATTTTCGTGGGATATCCAAAGGAAACAAGAGGATATTACTTTTACAACCGAGAGGACAACAAAGTGTTTGTTGCCCGAACTGGTGTCTTTCTAGAGAAAGAGTTTCTCTCCAAAGAAATCAGCGGGAGTAAAATAAATCTTGAATAAATTCAAGACCCAAAAAATGACATTGAACCAATAGTGGAACAAGAACAAGAACCACAAGGAGTTGTGGAACCTGTTCAAAATACACAAGCAACTCGCAGATCTAGTAGTTTACGATCCGAGCCCGAGAGATATGGATTTCTCATAACGGATAGTAATAAGGTAGAAATCATTGAGAATGATGAACCGACAACCTACCAAGAGGCGATGTCTTCTCCTGATTCGGACAAGTGGCTTGGAGCCATGGAATCCGAATTGCAATCCATGCAAGACAATCAAGTTTGGAATTTGATTGATGCGCCCGAAGGTGTAAAAACCATAGGATGCAAATAGGTCTTCAAGAAGAAGACTGACATGGATGGGAAGGTGCATACTTACAAAGCTAGACTTGTAGCGAAAGGTTATAGGCAAGTTCATGGTATTGACTATGATGAAACCTTTTCACTCGTAGCAATGATCAAGTCTATAAGAATTCTGCTTGCAATTGCCGCATATCATGACTATGAAATATGGCAAATGGATGTCAAAACCGCTTTCCTAAATGGAAAACTGCAAGAGGATGTGTATATGACACAACCAGAAGGTTTTGAACAGAATTCTAAAGTATGCAAATTGCAGAGATCCATTTATGGATTAAAGCAAGCTTCAAGGAGTTGGATTCTCCGTTTTGATGAATCGATCAAAGAGTTTGGTTTCATCAAGAACGAAGATGAACCTTGTGTATACAAGAAGATTAGTGGGAGCATAGTGCTATTCCTTGTTTTATACGTGGATGACATATTGCTCATTGGAAACGACATTCCTACACTTCAGTCTGTGAAGACTTGGTTAGGAAAGTGTTTTGCAATGAAAGATATGGGTGAAGCCGCATATATACTTGGCATTAAGATCTATAGAGATAGATCAAGGAGAATACTTGGTTTAAGCCAAAGTACATACATTGACAAGGTCATTAGAAGATTCCGTATGGAAAATTCTAAGAGAGGTACCTTGCCGGTGTTACATGGAGTTTCTCTAAGCAAGACTCAATGTCCTAAGACAAACGATGAGCGTGAGAAAATGAATGATGTTCCATATGCTTCGGCAATTGGGTCCATCATGTATGCCATGATTTGTACTAGGCCGGATGTATCTTATGCTTTGAGCATGACAAGTAGATACCAATCCGACCCTGGCGAAAATCACTGGGTAGCTGTAAAAGCGATTCTTAAATACTTGAGAAGAACTAAAGACTCGTTTTTAGTCTATGGAGGAATGGAAGATGATCTCGTTGTAAATGCTTACACGGATGCAAGCTTCCAAACCGACAAAGATGGTAGCCGATCGCAATCGGGTTTTGTGTTTATGTTAAATGGTGGAGCTGTAAGCTGGAAGAGTTCCAAGCAAAGTACAACCGCTGATTCTACAACGGAAGCTGAGTATATTGCTGCATCAGATGCTGCAAAGGAAGCTGTTTGGATTAAGAAGTTCATCACTGAACTTGAAGTGGTTCCTAGCATTGCTAATCAAATAGACCTTTATTGCGATAATAATGGTGCTATTTCTCAAGCAAAGGAACCAAGAGCACATCAGAAATCCAAACATATACTTAGGCGTTTTAATATCATTCGAGAAATCGTTGATAGGGGAGACGTAAACATATGCAGAGTACCTACTAATGACAATGTCGCGGACCCGCAAACAAAGGGACTTCCACAAGCTAAACATGAAGGTCATGTTAGGTCCATGGGTATTAGATACATGGGAGATTGGACCTAGGGCAAGTGGGAGATTGTTGGTAGTGGTGCCCTAGGCACATTTAATAAACGTTGTAATTGTTATCATTTATTTCATATCAATAAAATGTTTTGATTATTATTGTTGTTCATGTTTACTTATAATAATCACCGTCCCTAGTACTTGTTAAGCACTAGTATAAAGGCTAAATGATCATGGGATGATCATGTTAGATTTATGGGTACTTGTTTGGAACAAGGTACTGGACATGACCCGCTGTATGAGATTTATGTCATGGTCTATGTCGTACATATATCTCATATTAGTTATGTCATTCGAATCCTTAGACATGAAGTTATTATAGTCTTCCACTTGATGAACATTATGTTTGACATATTCAAACGCTACCTTTAACCGGGTAGTTATAAAGGGTATGATTGGCGTAATCGGATTCACGTAAGGAAGAATAATAAGCTAAATGGATTTGTCCCTCTTCGGAGAGATGTCAAGCTTGGGCCTCTCGTAGGAATGATGTTGATGAAAATGTTCGGCCGGACTCAAATGAATTGATTAGATCAATGTCATTTGGATTATCAACATATTCGGAATCGAGAGAGTATTGAACAAAAACAAGTTGACTTGTTGACCATGACTTGTTTTCAATGACATCGTGGATAAAGGGATTATGACATATTCTAAAGGAATGCGAACTTGTATCTAGTTATACTATTTGGGTAGGTATGACGGTTTGCTAGAACCTAATCATATCTTATGGATTCATGTTTGAGCCCATTGCCAACTTAGTATAATCCTACAGTGTCACACACAATAGAACGAATCTTAAATAAGGACTATATTGGAAATTTGGAAAATATGGGAATCTGGACAAGTAGGCGACCGCACAGGATGGATTGGACGGCCGCACAGTTTGGTTCAAATAGTACCAGAACCTTCCAGATAGATGTGCGACCGCACAAGGGTTTTTGGGCGGCCGCACACCGTGTCAGGACTGATTTCCTAATTTGTTTTGGAAAGGAATTTTGGACGGGTTTAGACACAAGTTTCCTATTTGGAATAGGTCTAACTTGTATATAAACAGCCAAATTTGGGCCAGAACATATCATAGCTTTTGTGCAAGTCTCCAAAGAGTTTGAGAGAGTTTTATTTTGTTCTAAGACATCTTAGATTGAAGAACAAAATAATACACAAAATAAATTCAATATAGTTCTTGTTAATTGTGAAAGTGTGTTTCATAATTTTGGTCTAGCAACCAAGATCAAGAAGTTTCTTGATATTCGTTCAAGGTATGGATACAACTAGAGGGTGAAGCTTATCATCTTCAAAGTTCGTGTTCTTACTTTTCGTGACTAAAGTTTCAAGATCTCCACCAAAAGAAAAGACCAAACTCAAAGTCATCAAGGGTTAGTTTCTCTAGTATTCATATTGTTGTATTTGATTTAATCATATGAATGGATCTATGGGCTTTGGGTTTCATAAAATTTTAAATGCTTTATTCCGCTGCGCATGTTACATCGAAACCCAACATAGCCTTGGGGTATTGGCCCTGGAAGTAATAAAAAGGAGAGCACCCTGGTGATTTTATTACTTGCATCTTAAGTTCATCGCCAGAAGAGATATTTTTAGAGGATATGGTTGATCAACGTCTTCCACCTCCGTCACCTGAAATAGAGAAGGCGGTGAAATCCATTTTTACAATGGCAAGGGACTGTTTAAATGCCAATCCACAAGCAAGGCCATCAATGCAATATGTTTCTAACCTTCTTACCAGGCTTGTCTAAGATTGGCATAATGGGTAGCATGGATTTCATCTAGTTCAAGAATGGCAATATGATTGTTGGTTCATATATTTAGTACTTGTATAGTTGTACCCTTCGAGTCTATTTCCTTGTACTATTGTAACGCCCGTCTTAATTCCTGTTAAATTCTTGACTTGCATATTTATATGCTATTTTATTTGAGTTAATTATTGAACTAATTGAGAAAGTTTAGGTCCTAAGTGTTCAAAGTTGGAACATTAGGGTCATTTGTGAAAAATAAAGTTTAAGGGCTAAAATGCTCAAAGTGGAAACTTAAGGGGCCTAGTTGTAATTTTTGAATCTTGCAAAGGATAACTTTGGCTGCCTGGAGAATGTTCTCCATTTTCTCAAGTTCTTTCTCGTTCTTTTCCTCTGTCTCAAAAGTTAGGGTTAAGTTTTACCCTATTCTCGATCCCTCTTGCTTAATTATGCCTCTGTTCGAAAATCCGACTCCGCATAAATGATCAGGGCGGTGAGTAGAGCATTTCCTGCCGAACAGAAATTAGTTTGGGTGAATTTGATTTCGGAGTAGGTAAGTCACTAGCTCCCCCTTGCTTGTAATAACATGTCTATATGTTATTCTTGATACTTGTGCTTGTTAATTTCGCGATTTGAATGAGTTTTGTGATACTTGTTAAATTGGGACGAAGGGAGTATTTCTATACTAGGTACAGAGAACATGAACCTAAATGGGTTTGCAGGTATATTAGAAATTTATACTCCTATTCGTGGGACGATGAAATATTAACTTGATTAAATGTTTATACAAGTATATTAGAAAAATTATACTTATACTTGTGAGACAGAGAAATTAATGAAACTATCCCTAAATGAGTATATTAGTATATTAGAAAATTATACTTATACTTTTGGGACGGTGAAATATTTAAATGGAATAAAAGGAAATTATTCTATTATTTGTGGGACGGTAAAACTAATTAAAGTATCCCTAAAGAAGTGTTCTGAGCATGTTAAAATGCACTCTTGAATGTTAGGGAGTGTTAGTAATTTATACTCCTATTTGTGGGTCGGATGAAAATTTGGTTTTCTAGCTTGCTGGGGAGTTCTTGGCCCAATTTGCTTCTGGGCGACCGCCCAGAGGGGCCATGGGCGACCGCCCAAAACTACTGAAAGAGGGGTTCCAAAAGTTTAGTCTGGCCGACCGCCCAGGTGGGGAGTGGGCGACCGCCCAAGTCCCCTGTTTCACAAATGTGGTTTAAACTCAAATGAAATGAAACCTTACCCCTCCTAAGGCATAGAACCTTAGTATAAGATGTCCTAGCAAGTGTATATGTACCTTTTGGGGCATTAGAACTTGGTCTTGAACATGAGTACTCATAGAATTAAAATGAGAACTTGAGCCTAAGAGAAACAACTCTTTTATATGTCTTGAAAGTGCTAAGAACAAGCACTAATGTGTTATATGTGTCTTGATTCCAATGTTTGTGTACCTTAGGGGCACTAGAACAATGTCTTGAGCTTGAACATCCAGATTCCAAAATATAGGATTAAGAACTTGTAAGTATGAGATGTATAACTCATCCACTTAGCTTGAACTTGAAGTATAAGACAATTAAATCTTGTACATGACTTGAATATCCAAATATTGGAATAATAACTTGAGTATAAGATAATTCATTCTTGTACATGTCTTAAACATCCAAAGAATTGGATTGAGAACTTGAATGTAAGATGATAAAATCTTGTACATGACTTGAAACCAATACATGTGTATGGTAATGAACTTGAAAGTGCTATGAACAAGCACTAACGTGTTAGAACTATCCTTGATGTGTATGTGCAAATCTTGCACATAATTACTTGATAGAATGTGGCTTGTTGACTACTTGATACTTGGTATTAATAACCAAAGAGTTGGAATATGGAACTAGATAGAGAATGAACAACTCTAAGACATACTTGAATCTAATACGTGTGTATTAAAAGTGCTATGAACAAGCACTAATGTGCTAGTAATTGGTTTAATCATGTATATACTCAGTGAAGTATATAAAGAATAAAGAAAATATCATGTTCTTGAGTTGAGTTCCTAAAGAATGAGGGACTAGTGTAATATGAAGATAATTCATAAAACAATGATTATAGAACACAATATGTGTTGGAAACTGTATTCGATTATTAACGATACATATACGCGAGATATGATTGTGACTAGGTACAATACGACCTATTCGACTACTTGCTTAGAGTCTAAGATGTTGGACTCTACTTGGAAGTAAGGGTATCGTGATAGACACATTAGTGTGTTAAAGGTTATATGAATATGTGCGTGCAAATATTTCATATGACAAAGTGATATAGTATGACATACCCTACTACTTGGTTGGGGTCTGTTATTAATAGACTCTAATTTGGCTTGATTGTGTTACGTGGACACATTATGTGCCATTGTTATACTGATTTGTATTTGCAAATATAGCATACGTGTACTTATATTTGGTGAGTACATAATTACATGGTTCATGAAGAGCTAGTCCACTACTTTTGGACTTAGTTCTATACTTTCGTAGTTCAAGTAAATACCTACTTGTGCATTCTTGTGTGAGTCCAGCTGGTCCTTGCTTGTTCGGAGATATATAGGTTCACGCTTATCGCGAGTGCTGGGGCTAAGTGATAATCGGGGATCTATGTATCTGCGCTTGACCTTTACTACAGGCCATAGTAAGGGCATAAATTCCTTTATTAGAGAAATACGCCTGATAAAAGTGAATGCTAAACTCGTGAACACCTCGTGAATCTTGTTCTTGTTAGTGACACTGGTTACCGGGTCCTCTTGTGTACTGCATAGCAGCAACTTGATTGATCGTGATTTGTCAACTGCAATAAGCAACGACAACAATGGTTTACTTGGGAGGAATAAGGTTGGAATATCCTTTGTAACGTGTTAGTTTAGCCTTATGTGCTAGTTACTTGATGAGTTGGCTTAGCCTCTCATATACTTGTTACTTGATGACATCATGAGCATGATTATTTAATAATCTTCTTGATTTGCATGATTACATGATAACATGCTATGTACTTGTATCTAGTAACTTACTGAGATTTATCTCACCCCGTTCCTTGTTTATTTGTTTCCCCTCCCCCAGGAAAGCAAGTGATAATACGTTGTGAGGCTCGACTTAGAAGGGGCCTACTTGGCAGGTTGTTCTTGTTTGGGGATTGTTATCCTTTCCAGTTTTGGTGAGGACGATCGTGTATCAGTTGTTTAGACTCAGTATTTTGGGTAGACTTGTATAGTTCTTGTAATGCCAGCTTATGTGCTAGGCATGTTTTCCGCTGTGTATAACCACATTTGGTTTAAATTTCTTGGTATAGAACTCGTTGTGAGCTATCTTAGCTCGTTCCTCTTGAATATATAAATGATGTCAGTTTGATTTAAACAGATGTCATTCAGTTTCTCGTTTCTTGTTAGTCACGCGCACCAGGTTCGAGGTTCTATTAGGGAATTCCGGGACTTGGAGGCGTGTCAGGTTGGTATCAGAGCTATGGTTTAGCTCTAAGCCTGGATAGGGTCTATGGCCTAGGTTGGGTTAGTCATGGGTGTGTTTTCGACGTCGAGTGCTTCGTTACTTGTTGTTATACCAGGCATAGGACTGGTGTTGATAGTGTTGATCCCAATTGGAATAAGAAGGTTTGAGAATCGAGAGCGCGAGTCTTTAAAGACTTAGGCGTATCTATCTTGTGTAGTGAACATTGTTTCGTGCTATATATGCATGCTTATCCTCATTTCTTGATTTACGTGAAAGCGTATTCTCTAGTAAGAGACTACATGATTGATATCGTTATTTATAAGAGCTTGATAGAAGTGTGGGTGATAACACCCTATACGTTATATGTTAACTTGGTCATGTTACCTATATGGGACATTGATGTGATACGTGTTATGGATTGGCTTTTACGTGTTATGATTTGGCTTTCTATGTGTTATGCCATTCTTGTTTGCCACAATAGATGGTAAATATTTCTATGCTAGTATGCTTGACTATTTATATGAGCATGATAGATCTATATATGACATTCATGTTCTGCATTGAAAGCTCGAAAATGATTATCAAGGTTGTGCTGAATATTTAGCATATGTGGTTGAAGGAAGAATGTCTACACCAAAAATTGAAGGATGTATCCATTCTTTGTGAGATCTCAGATATAATTTCTACTGAGTAGTACATGATACATGATGAGAACCTTGAGTTATCTTGAGTTGCTACGGTACAAATATAGTGCTGATATCTAAATCAATGTTCATGACATCGGTTGTTCAAAGTGTTGAAGGTTCAACTTGAGGAATTTCTTGATAGAGGATTCACCCAGCTTAGTATATCTGCGTGGGGTGTATCTGTATTAATTGGCATGAAGAGATATGGTACTTTGCGTTTTCATATTGAATGCAAAGAGTTCAACCAGGTGACTATAATGAACCAGTACTTGTTATCGTGTATGGATGAATTATTTGATCCCTGAAGTTAATCAGTGGTCTATTCAGTGTTTGTTTGATAAGTGGCTACCATTAGTTGGAAAGTCAACTATGAGGATATATTGAAAACATCTTCTCATATCAGGTATGCTCGTTATGAATTCGTGATTATGCTCTTTCGATTGATATGTGATCTAGCAATATTGATGGATTTGATGAATAATATCTTCAAACCATAATTAGCTCTCTTTGCGATGAATTGATTAATGACCTATTGGGGTATACCAAGTCGCAGACTGAGAATTGATTGTAATGAAATTTCTCGAGAGAAACAATTGTTTCCAAAAACTAGTAAGAGATAGAGGATCTATTATCTTGAAGTGGGTTTACTTCAAGCATCTTTATTGACCTGTACAAGTGGAAACAACCGAAGTACGCATGTTCTTGAGATTTTCTTGATCTTGTTAGAGATTCATTAATGAATTTCGAAGGTAGCTCTATTATTAACTATTTGAGACAGAAAGCTACACTTTTCGATGGATTGATAAACGTGAAGCCAATTTTTTTAAATAATGAAATGATGGATGACCATAACTTCAGTATTTGACATTGCCTAGTGGATTCGACTAATATGATGGTTATTTGGAGGATATGACCAGTGTTACTATTTTCTCGTGTATGTGTCAAGATTCACCAATATAGTGGATATGATAAATTCATTATGCATAGTGAAGCTCGAACAATGTCAAGCGAAATAATCAAATACAACACAAGAATTTACATTTACGTGGTTCACCAACTTGGCTACGTCCACGTGCGGAGGGGGAATATATTACTTTCAATGGCAATTACAAAAGACAATCTCTCTAATTTAGTTGCACGAATTATTTAGGCAAATAATTCCGCCAACCTAAATCCTAGATCTCTACTTGTAACTCTCAAAGATGAACTAAAAAATATGATAGGGGAGGGTTTAGTATTTATAGTCATAAATACTAGAAACCCTAAAAGAAGAGGAAACATATTTCTTGTGCACAAAGTAAATCTAATCTAATTAGGAATCTACTTTCCTAATTCTTAAATAATTCTTTGAATCAAATAGAGTGCTAATTAATTTGGGACGGTGTGAATCCCTAAAGGGCTTCGGACTCTAGAGCCCCTCAGTACCAACTTTTATTCTAAATAAGGACCCAACAGATTACTAATACCAGAGACACCCTTCGCTTGCAAAAAATGCAAGATGACTAAAATGCCCTCATATCTACTTCCACCGTTAATTTTTTGGTCAAATCCTAGTCAACTCTTATAACTTGCATATAATTATATATATGAGTAAAAAAAATCATTTTTTCATATTTTTTTAGAAAAAATAATAATATTATTTGGTCAAATATGGTCAAACTCAGTCAAACAGCAGTCAAACTCTTATAATTTACACATGATTAACATATAAGAGTAAAAAAAAAAAATCATTTTTTCATCTTTTTTAGAAAAAAATAAAAATATCATTTGGTCAAATATGGTCAAACTCGGTCAAACAGCAGTCAAACTCTTATAACTGACACATAATTAACATATAAGAGTAAAAAAAAATCATTTTTTTCATTTTTCTAGAAAAAAATAAAAAATATTATTTGGTCAAATTTGGTCAAACCCGGTCAAACAACAGTCAAACTCTTATAACTTACACATGATTAACATATAAGAGTCAAAAAATTTCATTTTTTCATCTTTTTTAGAAAAAATTAAAAATATTATTTGGTCAAATATGGTTAAACTCGGTCAAACAGCAGTCAAGCTCTTATAACTGACACATAATTAACATGTAAGAGTAAAAAAAATCACTTTTTTCATTTTTTAAGAAAAAATAAAAAAATATTATTTGGTTAAATTTGGTCAAAACCGGTCAAACAACAGTCAAACTCTTATAACTTACACATGATTAACATATAAGAGTCTAAAAATTTCATTTATTCATCTTTTTAGAAAAAATTAAAAATATTATTTGGTCAAATATGGTCAAATCCCGATCAAATCTCGGTCAAACTCTTATAATTGACATATAAGACCAATAATTAACATATAAGAGTCAATTTTTTTCACTTTTTCCAACTTTTAAGAAAAAATATAATATTATTCGGTCAAATCCTGGTCAAACTCTTATAACTGACATATGAGACCAATAATAAACAAATAAGAGTCAATTTTTTCAACTTTTAAGAAAAATAATAATATTATTCGGTCAAATCCCGACAAAACTCTTATAACTGATGTATATGACTAGTTCACCTCTTGTAGTTAATGCATAAGAGTCAAAAAAAAAATCACCTTTTATAGTTTTGAAGAAAAAAAATCCAATATTGTTTGGTCAAATCCAAGTCATACTCTTATAGTTGGTGTATAAGACCAATTCACCTCTTATATTTTAAATATAAGAGTCATTTTTTTAACATTTTCACATTTTTCACAAATGAAAAAACATATTTTTTAATAATGTTCACTCTCATATACGATCAAACAACAATCTGCTCTTATAGCACGCGTATAAGACTACTTCGACTGAGTTATTATTTCACATTTTTTTCACATATAAATCTATTTTAAATTTTATTAAATTTGAATCTTATATTCGATCAAACACAAAGACACACTTATACTTTACGTATAAAACTACTTCCCCTCTTATATATGACGTACAAGAGTTATTTTTTCACATTTCCTTCCATTTTTTGTATAAAATTCAATCTAATATATTAAAACTGACTCTTATAGTATAAGACTAGTTTGCCTCTTGTTAGGTCTTATAACATAACTATCAGACTCATGTCAGATCTGATAATTAAACTCAAAGTCCTATTTTTTAACCAAAATGCCAAATAAAAAGACAAAAATTAAATAAAAAATTACCATTTTTTTAGTATTGACTCTCATACTTGGTGTATAAATTAATGTTGACTCTCATACTTAGTGTAACCAATTCTCACATTTTTCCACAAAATACTAAATGTCCAGAGGGAAAGCAAGTATGCGAACACACTTGGAAAAAACCATGCTAACCAACACTAACTACATCCAATATCCGCATTCTCGATGATACAGCATAGTTTCATCATAATCCATTATACAGTATTGAATAGAGAAAGCATTAACTGCTACTCCGTCCCAAAATGAACTTTAATGAGCAAATTTCTAAACAAATTAGAGACTAAAGTAGTAAGAGTTTAAAGTCGTGTCACTCTGGGATCTCAACCATCTACAAAATCAGTACCAGTAAGCAATTGAATGGGAACAAAAAACATGTACCAAAAGTATGTAGCATAAGACCTCAGAATGAGAAAATGAAGGATGGTGAACAGTTTTCTACTTGGTCATGATTTTCGTATGAGCATAGATCTGAAGGAACAATAGAGTGTTCATAGGAATCCGGATCCGTGCAGATCGAAGACATGGAAGCCGGATCTAAAGATTTCGACCGGATTTGTGTTGATCGGAGACATGGATGCCAGATCTGAAGATTCCAACTTGTTCGGTGAAGATCGGAGACGAGGAAGGCGGATTTATGCCCGCGCACATCAGGTATCCTATTGACGTTTGACAAATTTAAAGCTTTAATGCAATGGAAGCAAAGCCATCCAACCTCAGTGAAGTGATTGCAGGTACAATTCACTCTTACATCTCCATTATTGTTCATGTAACTTACTGACTCTATTCTTTCAGGATGATCTTCATGAGCAATCTGAAACAATTTGTTGTTGTCATCTAAAGAGAAACCAATACGATAAGTTGATGTGAAGGCAGCCTTTACCTCCTATTGGAAAAACCTGGGGAAAAAAACATGATGTTTTAATACAACTACTTAATGTTTTAATACAACAACTTGATTTTTTAATACATGAAATTAATACAGCTAGAACAAACCTGAATATCTCCAAAGTGTAAACTTCAGCTGCGTGCTTGATAATACCACCATGCAATTCAGCTTGTGTGACAGAGAAAGTGGAATCAGACTCCTTCCGTTGTTCCTTACTCCTCCATCGTTTCACAGTCTCACTAAATAAGTCAAAGAACCTTGTTAGTGAGGTATTTCTGTTTGCTTTGAAACAAATTGAATGATTAGTGCTTTCACTTCTTTGATATGACAAAATTCCAGCGGAGAAGAAGTCTTTGCTTAATGCAGTGCACCACTTATTTCGAATCTCATATAGACGCTGAAACCATGTGACTTCTCCGAGTTCATATTTTCCAATCATTGAATGCCAACAAAGTTCAAACTCAGCCTCATTAGCACAACCTCTAAGACAGTGATCAAATTCATCTTTGAATTCTTCATCCTTCTTGAGTTTTCCAAAGTGGCTTACTGCATTTTGTAAAATGTGCCACAAGCAAAGCCTATGTCTCGTTCTCCCTTCAAACACCTATTTAGGAGAAGATTTTTTTTTAAGAAACGTACATGCGTACATGTTATAATGTACAAACTTTACACTTAAAACACCCAAAACTGTAATTTTTTTTGTATAGTAACCTACTTACTGCATAATAATTTTTTAAGAAACATACATGTTATAATGAACAAACTTGATATTGTATCACTTGGTATTTTATAACCCAAACTTGCTAATTTTAAAATCAAACTTGGTATTTCATAGACTAATGAATTGTTTAAAAAATTTCAATGTTTAAAGCATATTTTAAGAACTACATACCTCTTCAATCGCTTTCGACATTGCACAGTCTTGATCAGTAAAAATTGTCTTCGGTTCTTTTCCACCCATCGACTTTCAAAATTCCTTAAGAAGCCATGAAAATGTTTCTGCCTTTTAATTATGCAAAAACGCGCAACCAAACATAACCATATTCCAATAGTTGTTTACACCAACTATAGGAGCACAAATAAGACCATATTTATTGGTGTTGTATGTTGTATCGAAAATAACAACATCACCGAATAAGTTATAGTCCTCTCTCATCATCGTGTCCCTCCAGAATAACGCGCATAATCCGAAATCATCTCCAAGGCATATTTTATAATAGAAGTTTGGATCTTCTTCCTCAAGATCACAAAGTCTATCCACAACAGTCTGAGCATCACCACCATCAATCTTTTCCGATCTTAATCATTGCACAAAATTGACATGATCCACCCTAGTATGATCCAAATGCTCTTCCCCACCTGTTGGTTTTTCCATAACATTAAATCCATCCATTGGCCTTATACCAGCATCTTCCATTTGTTCAATTAACAATGCATTTGCATTTGAGACATTCCATTCGTTACGCTTTAAATGGTTCCATTGTGTCCTCGTCATCTCATGGTTGTGTTCTATAACATGGCATGCAACTATATATAAGTCTTCCTTTGGGAACAATTTCACCCTCGTCATAGCATTACAACCTGTTCTTTTCACAACACATTTCTTTTTTTTTTCCTATCCTTTTTCGGTTAGTTATCCAACCGTTGCAATGGAGATGGAATGAATGTATGATTAACCTCAACAGGACTTATAGCTACAGATCCTCTCGGTTTATATGTTCCTTCAGATGAACATCTAAAATATCTATCTAGTGGTTTCCCATATTTCCGTTCGTTACTAAAACACCAAGTAGAGATTTAAGGTATCATAGCTTGATAAAACACCAAGTTGCACTAATATAAACCAAGTTAATGTAATAAAACATCAAGTTACAAGACAATAACACAATTTTTATTGCTAAAAATACCAGGTTGCACTAAAAAATCAATGCTAGTTTCAAATTAAGTTGTTTCAACATGTCTATTTCAATTTGAGCAGGAAACAACTACAGAAATCAAATTAATGCTAGATTTGCATTGCATTGAAGATTCAATTTACCTGATTGCATTGCAGATTCAATCTTCATATCTTCATATTGATCTTCATTGTCGTTTGTAATATCAATCTCCTCTGATTCGACATTTTTATCCACTATCTCCATCTCCATCTTTTATAATCAATTTCAATTAGATTATTAAGCTAATTCGACATTTGATAATTGATGAACAAACTTGTATAATTTCATACTTTTTAAATCATATTTTGAAGCTTCGGTGTGCAATCGTTCCGTTTGCAATGGCGAGAGAGAGAGATGGCGGAAGAATGGGCAACTCGGCGGAGAAAAGGTATGTGTGTGCGCTACTGTGTGTTTTTTACGTTTTATACCCCAGTTTGTTAATGACTGAGATATACGAACCGATTCAGAATTTGGTTCATTAACAAAGAACCGGTTTGTCCAAAAAACAAGACTTTTTATAATGTTTGGGGGAAACTAGTTTCCCCAAAACCAACTCTATATATATTGTTATTAATTACAATTTTTTTTTGAAATAATTCGAATGCACGGATAATTGTAATATTGTAAAAATTATTATTGTTATAATATATTTGAAACCATGCGATGCACGTGTAATGCACAGAAAATACAATAATAATAAAATTTTAAATATAATCTTAATAATAGATTTGTAAAACTATTAAAAGTTATAATTTCAATAATAACTCTAAAATAATGATGACATCGATAATATATAGACAATTTGCAACGCATCACTATTTTAAAAAAAAATAAAATTATTTATGTAAATCCCCCAAATTCAATTACATTAATTAAATCGTTAAATTGTGGATTTTTTGGTATTTAAAATTTAATTTTTAAGCTCTTAGATAAAATATGTATAAAGTGGAGTACGTTTTTGATGCCATGATTAAGAGAATTTTAGAAACTTTTGATGACATTAACTTTCATAATGAATCGTTCATTCCTTATGTGTACTCCAATTGAAACACAATGTAAAAGTTTGAACAAAACATTTTTAAAATCCTAAATAGTACTTTCATTCATTAAATCAATTGTAGCGACATGAACTTCCTTTCTTTTCAGCTTCTTCTTTTTCAGTTTTCTCCCCTTTTTCAGCTTCATCTTCTTGCGCTTCTCCTTCTTTTGCTTCAATCAAATCCATAATCTCATTGATGGTCATTTCTGTAAAACAACACATACACAAATTCAGTGTTGAAATGAATTTAACAATAGTCCAAAATTAAAAGTAAAACAGAGTAATTACCTTGAGGAATTTTATAAAAAAAACCTATGATAAGCATAATCAATGTGCACATCTCATTTTCTAGCAGACTTGTTAGACAGAAACTTGAGCTTGAAATCTCATTTCCCAAATCGATTCAGCATGTCAATCACTTTTGCATCTTGGGAAGCATAGAGCTCGAAATATACGCCTCTTTCATCATCCTCATGATTCCATATTTTCCTTCAACCTTATGTAGACGTGTCCAATTCCTAGCCGGAACCGGCTAACCGGCGGTTAACCGGCCGGTCAAAACCGGCCAACCGGTTAACCGGCTAACCGTTTCGGATGTTAACCGGATGGGGCCGGTCCGGTTAAGGTTAGGCATTACACAAACCGGTAAACCGGCGGTTATAACCGTCGGTTAAGTAACCGGTTGGACCGGCGGTTATAACCGGCGGTTAACGGTTAACCCGGTTTTCCCAGAAATGCCAGTGTGGCCCCTCCCAACGGCTAGTTGACCAGAAAGGTCCAAAACGGCTAGTTTGTCAGTTTTTGGCCGTTACTTTTCTGACCAAAAACGGCTATAATGCAGAAAAAAAAAAAAAAAAAAGTTTTTTTCCAGTTTTTTGATACTATAAATATCCCCTCCCCCCTCCCAATCTTTTCCCACAATTCTACCCTACCTACTTCTCTCCATATTTCTCTCTCTACTCTTCAAAGACTCCAGTTAATTTTCAAATTTCAGTTAGTTTCCAGTCAGTTATTTAACAAATTCCAGTTAGTTTCCAGATTCCTGTCAGTTATTTAACGAATTCCAGTCAGTTTTTTTAACGGTTCCAGTTAGTTTATCAATTTTCAGTTAGTTTTTTTCAGACTTCCAGTCAGTTTTTTAACGGTTCCAGTTAGTTTATCAGTTTTCAGTTATTTTTTTCAGATTTCCAGTCATTTTTTAACGGTTCCAGTTAGTTTTATCAGTTTTCAGTTAATTTTTTTCAGATTTCCAGTCAGTTTTCTAAGGTTCCAGTTAGTTTGTCAAATTGTCAGTTTTTAGTTAATTTTTTCCAGTTTTCCAGTCAGTTTTTAACGGTTCCAGTCAATTTTTTAACGGTTCCAGTCAGTTTTTTGACATTTTCCAGTTAAATTTCAAGATTTCAGTTAGTTTTCCAGATTTCAGTTCAAAAAATGTCTTCATCTCGAAATCTTGGCAAGTCTCATGTTGATTCTACCTCCCAAAACCAAGATTTTGATCAATTTTTTGAGGAACCCTTTGTTGAAAATCAAAATGAGCAAGGGACGGAAGAAAATGTTTTTGAAAGTCAAAGTGGTAGAGGCGGCCGAGGCCGAGGTCGAGGTGGTCGGAGTCGCGGACAAGGACAAGCACAACAACGTCAACCACGAGAATCTAGATCCGACATTTTTGCCATCCATTTCCAAAAAATACAAATTGACCCCAATGACCATATCCATTTCAAAGCGCAATGCAACTATTGTCCAAAATGGTACGGCTTTAAAAAGGGTGGAGGGTATGGGTCAATGAACGCGCATATGTCATCAAAACATCCCGAAAAACTTGGGATTGAGGGCGATCAATCTCAATTACAATTCAATCCAATTGCTCAAGGTCAAGGCCAAGGTACGTCTTCGATATTATTTAAATTTAATAATATCTTTTATAGGAAAGAGTTGGCCAAATTTGTGTGTGTTAAAGGGCTTCCTTTTAATTTTGCGGATGATGATTTTTTTCAAAATTTTATTAGACTTTCTTTAAATCCATCCGGTCATAAAGTGCCACGGTCGACTCTGGTACGCGATATTAAAATGGTGGTGTCGGAATATAAATTAAAATTAATTGAGGATTTAGCAAAATTAAATCATAGAGTTTCAATTTGTGCCGATGGTTGGAGTGATCATTGGCTTAGAAATAGTTATTTGGGTGTTACATGCCATTGGATAGATAATTCATGGATTATCCAAAAAAGATTAATTGCATATGATAGTTTTGAACCACCCCATTCCGCGGAAAATATTTGTAGAAAGTTGCACGGCGTTTTGGCAAAGTATGGTCTTATTCAAAAAATATTCACTATTTCATTCGACAACGCTAGTGCTAATACCGCTAGTATACCGGAGTTGAAGCTTATTTGTCAACCGTCACTTGGGGGTAAGTTTTTTCATATAAGATGTTTATGTCATATAATTAATTTATGTGTTAAAGACGGTTTGGATGCGTTGGATATATATGTTAAACCCATTAGAGATGCTCTCGTTTTTATTGCAAAAAAAAAAAAATAGAGTTACAAGAAAATGGATCAATTTTTTGAAAAGTAAGGGTTTAAATGAAAAAAAAATTTCTATGGATGTTCCGATTAGGTGGAATTCCACCTATACAATGTTAAAGGATGGTTTTGAGTATAAAGAGCTTCTCATGGAATTTTTTCTTCATTTGGGTACGGACATCCCTTTATTTGCTTATCATTGGAACGCTTGCATTAATTTATGCCAATTATTAAAGATTTTCTTTACCGCTACCGAGGCTTTGTCGGGAGTTTATTATCCAACTTCTTTTTTGGTACTTGAGCAATGTGGTGCAATTGTTCGAAGTTTTAACATGCTAGCAAGTTGCGACGTTTTGGGCCCAAGCATTATTGAAATGAGGGTAAAGTGGCTAAAATATTTTGATACTATTCCGTCTCTATTTTTGGTTGCAAAATTATTTGATCCCCGTGTTACATTGGACAACCTAGAGGCAATAGTAAAGTTTTATTATGAGAATTTATACCCAAATGGGGACGGAGTACATGAAAGCCCGGCGATTATTGTTCAAAATACAAAACAAGATTTGGTGACTCTTTATAATGAGTATAATGCAAAGTATGGAAATCCTTCTCAACAACAACAAGAACCCTCATATACTAATCAAGATTTTGCTACACAAGAAGATGGTGGGCTCACTTTCAATCCATATGGATTTTTTGACGACTTGTTTTCCTCAAAACGTCCTAGAATGGCTTCTTCTTCTTCTTCTTCTTCTACCATTCCTTACGAGTTGGAATTATATTTCAACTCCAATTTTGATTATGTACAAAACACTTCAAATAATTCTAAATTTGACGTTTTGAGGTGGTGGGCACAAAGGCATGAAAGTTATCCCATACTCTCTTTAATTGCAAAAGAAGTCTTAGCCGCTCCCGCTTCAACGGTGGCGGTCGAATCGGCATTTAGCGTGGGAGGAAATGTTTTGGATGCAAGACGTTCCCAACTAACGGTTGATAATTTGGAAAATCAACTCTTACTTGGTGATTGGATTAGAGCGGAAAAGGGAGAGCAAGATATGCCTTATGAAGAGGATATACAAGATCCACGATATCAATACGACTTGGAAGGGTCTACGGGAAGTTCGGAAGGGGAAGGCAATTAGAAAGTTTTTTTTATTTTTTTAATGTTTACAATAGTTTTATTTTAGTTTCATTGTAATAGTTAAGTTGAAGTAAAGGTTCCATTATGTCCTCCCTTAATTATAAAAGGGCAAGGTTTGGTTGTCCCCCTCTTTGTAATTTTAATTTTAATTAATAAAATTTAAGGGTACCGTCCCTTTTTTAAAAAAAATACACTATATTTCTTGAGTATTTTTTGAAAAAAGCTCAAAAAAAATCTTTTGGGTTTCAATTTAAATGCTAACATATTTTTAAAGATTTTTGAAAAAAAATAATTACATTTTACAAGTTTATTACCATCAATTTAACTATAAATACCCCCTCCCTCCTCACTATTTTTTCACACTACTACCTCACAAACCCTTTCTCTACAATATAAATCTTTCTCTACAATCAAACATCCCCAAGTTTATTACTTTTTTCGTTAACTTTCTAACGAAATGGCTTCCAATTCAAACAATGAGAGGGTGGGACAATTTACTATTATGGGGAGGCATTTTACAATCAAACATCCCCAAGTTTATTACTTTTTTCGTTAACTTTTTTCGTTATTTTCATATTTACAGTCAGATTTTTAACGATTCCAGTTACTTTGTAAGGACTTCAGCCAGTTTATTCAAATTTTCCGTTAGTTTTTTGACATTTTCAGTTAAATTTCCAGATTTCAAGTCACTTTTTTTACATTTTCAGTTTTTTTTTAAAAAAAAAAAAGGTTAAAAATTAGGCGGTTTAACCGGGTTAACCGGTTAACCGCCTAACCTTAACCGTTATATCCGGTTAGCCAGGCCGGTTCCGGTTGGTTCTATGTTACATTTCTAACCGCCGGTTATAACCGGTTAACCGGCGGTTAACCGGATTGGACACGTCTAACCTTATGTGACCAATTCATTTATTTTTGTTAGTTTAGTATAACACTTTCCAGGGCCGAGGTACGCGCATGCCCAGGCCCATTGTAGTAATAGGACAAATTTTTATAGTTATGGTGTATAGGATGTTCAAATTTATTAATTATTTTTGAAGTTATATATATATATATATATATATATATATAGATTATCATTAATTACATTTTTTTTGAAATAGTGCAAATGCATGAATAATCGTAATATTGTAAAAATGATTATTGTTATAATATATTCGAAACCGTGCGATGCACGTGTAATGCACACATAACAATAATAATAGTAAAACTTTAAATATAATCCTAATAATATATTTGAAAAACTATTAAAATTATAATTTCAATAATAACTCTAAAATAATGATGACATCTATAATATATAGACAATTTGTAACGCGTCACTATTTTAAAAAAAATAATTTTCATTTATGTAAATCCCCCAAATTCAATTACATTAATTAAATGGTTAAATTGTGGATTTTTCAGTATTTAAAATTTAATTTTTAGGCTTTTAGATAAAATATATATAAAGTGGAGTACGTTAATTTCTTATACTTTGATGCCATGATTAAGAGAATTTTAGAAACTTTTGATGACATTAACTTTCATAATGAATCATTCATTCCTTATTTGTACTCCAATTGAAACACAATGTAAAAGTTTGAACAAAACATTTTTAAAATCCTAAATAGTACTTTCATTCATTAAATCAATTTTAGCCATAAATTTCTTTAACAACATCATAATCTATTCCATACTTTCTCCTTTTCCAGAAATAAACCCTTCCCTTCTCTCCACCTATTATCTACTATTACCTTGCTATCTAAATATTGACACGTTTTCCACTATATAGCTACTTCCACGCAATAAACAGGTGGATGACACGGATTCGTTTCACCTCTTTTGCAGCCTTGACATCAACTTTTTTTCTTTTTCAGCTTCAGCTTCTTTTTCTTAAGCTTTCTCCCCTTTTTCAGCTTCATCTTCTTGCGCTTCTTTTTCTTTTGCTTCAATCAAATCCATAATCTCATTGATGGTCATTTCTGTAAAACAACACATACACAAATTCAGTGTTGAAATGAATTTAACAATAGTCCAAAATTAAAAGTAAAACAGAGTAATTACCTTGAGGAATTTTATATAAAAAAAAACCTATGATAAGAATAATGCACATCTCATTTTCTAGCAGACTTGTTAGACAGAAACTTGAGCTTGAAATCTCATTTCCCAAATTGATTCAGCATGTCAATCACTTTTGCATCTGGGGAAGCATAGAGCTCGAAATATACGCCTCTTCATTATCCTCATGATTCCATATTTTCCTTCAACCTTATGTGACCAATTCATTTATTTTTGTTGCTTTAGTATAGCACTTTCCAGGGCCGGGGTAGGCGCTTGCCATGCCCATTATAGTAATAGGACAAATTTTTATAGTTATGTGCATACTGTGTATAGGATGTTCGAATTTATTAATTATTTTTGAAGTTATATATATATATATATATATATATAGATTATCATTAATTACATTTTTTTTAAATAGTGCGCATGCACGAATGATAGTAATATTGTAAAAACGATTATTGTTATAATATATTCGAAACCGTGCGATGCACGTGTAATTCACAAATAACAACAACAATAATAAAACTTTAAATATAATCTTAATAATAGATTTGTAAAACTATTAAAAATTATAATTTCAATAATAACTCTAAAATAATGATGACATCTATAATATATAGACAATTCGCAACGCATCACTATTTTTTAAAAAAATAATTTTCATTTATGTAAAGCCCTCAAATTCAATTACATTAATTAAATCGTTAAATTGTGGATTTTTTTGGTATTGAAAATTAAATTTTTAGGCTTTTAGATAAAAATAAATATTTTTTTGGATTTTTTGGTTTTTAGAGTTACGTTTTGGTGTTTTTCTCAAAAAATTATGTTTTACAAAATAAATAATATTAAGGGCCCCTTGGATTGACTTCGACCCGGACCCATAAATTATTAAGGACGGCCCTATCACTTCCTCCTCTCCTTCTCTTGTGCTCTCCATCTGTTATTGACAAGCACCAAACCTTCATGTACAGCTTTAGACATGGGTTTTGCTTCCCTCAAAGTAAATGTGAACATTTTTCTATAACAAGATTGGACATTATTTTTGAGTTGTGGGGTAAAACAATCAAGCTGAGTTGTATGAGGTGATTTCATTGTCCTCAACCTCAGTCTATATATACCAAATTTCTTTACTAAAACCAGCCTATGTTCCCTCATTGATCTTGCTTCTCCAAAAATAACAATGGAAAATCTTTGACAGGAAGGGAGAGTATGAGGAGTAGGGGTGGAAATGGTTCGGTTTAGCTCGGTTTGGGGAAATTTAGAAGCCAAACCGCTATACATCGGTTTGGAGAAATCCCAAACCGAGCTGAACCACAAAATAGTCCAAGCCGAGCTGAGCTAAACCATCACGGTTCGGTTCCGCTCGGTTTGAACCACGGTTTGATTTTACGGTTTAAACCGTGGCTCAAACCACGGTTTGAGACATTTATTCCCTCCGTCTCAACACATTCATAACTGAGCTCTTTCTACTATGCAAAATTCTATACTGTACATCAGAAATGGAAATTTCCTCCCAGAACCCTTAACTTTCCTCCAACTCTTTGCAGATTTTCTTTCTTCAAAATGGAACCACCATTCAAATAACAAGAAAAAAACCACTTATACAGAATCATCAGATTGCCAGAAGAGCTTTGTTTCATCGCAAATTGTCGATAACCTTCATCAAGATCATGATCTTGGCATTGAAGAGATAAAAATGGTGATGAATAAACTAGGACTGGAATTCTTGGAAAATACGAGTAACGATGGGATTGGTGGAAATGAGATTGTGTCAATTTTTGATAAAGAAGAGCCCAGTTTGGATGAGATTAAGGAGGCTTTAAATGTATGAGATCAGCTAGCTCGGTTTCATGACTCAGCTCCACGGTTTAGCTCGTGGTTCAGCTCGAAACGGTTCGGCTCGGTTTGGCTCGGTTCGGCTTGAAGGGTCAGACCGTGAGCCGAACCGAACCGTGTGGTTTATCAATTTTCAAAATCGAGCTGAACCGCATAACTGAAAAAACCGAGCTAAACCGCACGGTTTGGCTCGGCTCGGTTCCGATCCGCGGTTTGAGCTGAACCATTTCCACCCCTAATGAGGAGGGAACAAATGCAGCAAAAAATTAAGGGTTCATAAAGGTGGTGTGTGTTAGGGTATCAACCCAAGTCTCACGTCGGCAATTGAATGAAGAATTTCCTAGTATATAAAGGTGTCCACACACTCCATTAGTATGACCCAAAAACAAATCCGTGCGGGCTGGGCCCTAAGCGGACAATATCATACTAGTGTGAAGTGCTAGGGGTGGTCGCAGTCCCAACAACTGGTATCAGAACCCAGGTTGGTTGATGGGCCTGACGCGAAATGGACCGCGTGCGAGATGTGTGGGTTCTCCTATGTGCGATCTCGCGAAAGAGACCCTTGTGTTGAAACTATTCCCAATAAAAGTGATCGGGCGGTGTGTCCAGCAGATGGTGTTAGCGGCGGTACAAGTTTCGCTGGAGGTACTTGAGTTGATGGGAGGTTTGTTGGGGGTGTCAATCCAAGTCCCACATCGACAATTGAATGAAGAACTGCCTAGTATATAAAGGTGTCCACACACTCCATTAGTATGAGGCCTTTTGCGAGATGACCTAAAAACAAATCCGTGCGGGCTGGGCCCAAAGCGGACAATATCATACTAGTGTGGAGTGGTAGGAGTGGTCGCGGTCCCAACAGTGTTGAGATGAAGAAAGGATAAGGGTGAGACTATGAGAGAAAGAGAAAGAAATACGTATATAAATAGGAGTATTAAACCGAGAGTATAAGTTTGAATTGTTTAATTAGGAAGGATAATAAGACTTCCAACAACTCCACCTTCATCACTGTAACCAAAGACAGTCATAATCATATCATAGCTAAGTCTAAACTAAAGTTGTTATTATTGTTTACCCACTAGTGGCTTTATGTAATGACTAAAATCTCTCTTGGTTGGAGTAACTATTTTTCTTTAATTTACGTAATTCTTTTTATTACTCCCATTATATAAGGTTTTTTAATTAGATATGTTTAACGATGAAATATATCTTTTGTTTATATAGTATTACTTTCCATAAATTATTAATACGTAGTGATGATTTACTTAATGATACTCTTGGGGACTTTGATATTTTCATTGACTATGTAATATTTAAGGATTTTTTTATATAAAGCATTTAGGTTTTATTATATATTAATTTAATTTATATATTGAATATAAGTGTCATCTTGTGCATCGCACGGGAGTAACACTAGTTCTTATTAAATGCAAATAAAATAAAAGCATTGCATAAAAATGGTAAAGGTTTTACAAGTTTTAGATTAAACATGACAGGACTGGTGGGTTTGGGTTTAGGAAGTTTTAAGGAGCGAGTTTGAAAAATGTCAATTCATTCCAAACCCTCCCCATTGTCGTCATTATTAAATTAAATCTGTATTAATTTACATGAAAAACTTAAAAACTCTTTGATGGAGAAAATTCCTCAGTAATAAAAACATTGCAAGTGTACAAGTCACCGAAGTAGCTATGTGCAAACGTAAGGGTCGAACCACAGACTTGAGTGAAACACGAGTTGATTCAATTAGTGTAACGTAACCAAAAGGGGTTGTTTTGAGAATATTTAACTAAACTACTAATGCAAGAATTTAAACTAATATTAAGAAAACAGCTAAAAAATAAGAATTTATCAAGGATGACAAGAGATTCACGGATTGAATTCACAAATACCTTCACTTTATGCTATGCTCATAATAATAAGATCAATCTCATTATTGGGGTCGTTCACAATAGTAAGAATTGAGACGGTTCGGTTGCCGGATTGCAATCAAATTATTTCTTTTATATTATACTTTCCGTTAGGTCTATACAATATGCAAGAAATTCATGAAGCACTCAAGAACACATGAACCTAGATCCTTTTGACTTCCGCTAGGTCCTCAATTAAATCTAATCATCAAAATAACTGTCAAGGTATAATCACCCACGCTAGTGCAGCAATATATACCCAATAATTCTAAAGCAAAATTATATCTTAACATATAATTGAAACTAAAGAATTTATCATGATAAATATTTTGATAAACGAGAATTAAGATTAAATGGAAGAATTAAGTCAATAGCATAGAGATCTAGTATTTGCTACTACCAATCCATGAATCTAAGAAATTAGCTATTCATACTAATAAAATCAAGAATAAGAAATAAATTAAAGAACATCAAAACCTGAATTAAATTATTGAATCCTTGTTTACAACATTGAATATTTTAATAAGTCATGAATAAAATAATGTGTATGGAGTGTTATATTTAGACTAGGGCTAAGTAAGTGTAAAAATAGGAAAAACCCTAGGATTCCTTGTTGAAAAATGATAAATTAAGTGCTGGTAGCCGGATTTCCCTAGGAGCCCCTGCGATTTTTGTAATTCTAGAAAATCCCTCCAAATGTCCTCCAATAATTCCAAAAATCCCTTGGAAATTTTGGAATTACAGAAAAGCCCAATATATTTTTGGAAATTCCCAAAAAGTCCTTGGAAAAATTCTCCTAAAGTCCTTGGGCAAGTGGGCTCTTACCCTATAGAAGGTGGACGCTTACTTGGGTTTTTGGCTACTATATTTTCTGCCCAAATAGCAGGCGGGCGCCTGGTCGTGTTCTCGTGTTCTGATGTTGTAGTTTTGTCGCGCAAACTTCCGGAGGCTATAACTTCTTTATAGAAACTCTGATTTGGACGAGTAAACTATCGTTGGAAAGCTATTTTCGAGTACTATTCAATGGACTTGATTTCTTAGAGGTAAAATCTCTTAATATTTATTCTCTGATCCGTTCTTTATCCTTCATTTTTGCATTTTAACGTACATGAATCTGTGCACTCTTTTGCTCCTTCCATATACTCATAAACACTCCAAAAACCATCAAAACACCCGAGGTTGAGCATCTAATAAGTCATAGAAACATATCATTTGGATAGCTAGAAACACATCTATCACTCTTATAATTAAATATTTATTTCAAACAACTAAACTTTTATTAGAATCATAAATTTGATTTTGTATTTGCGAGTACTTCCTTTCCTTATATATATTTTTATAAATTACTTAATCAAATTTTAAAGGTTTTTATTCTTAATTATTCTCGTGATTTTTTAAAATCTTAAAACAGTCTGATTCCATTTGACCCATCAACCATAAAATACGAGCTAAATGGACGTGTTAGTGGAGTTCGAATTAGACGGGATGGAAAACTATTTTAGGGAATTATTACCACTTATTCGTTCTTCCTAATACAAACTACCACATAATCCTACTCAATATTTCCATTTACCATTTAGTCCAATACTTAAAAATATATTGTCATAGGGTCCATTAAGATCATCAAATCCTAAAACTACCCCTTATCCAATTAAAACCACCCGCCTCCGCTCTCCTCGCAACTCACACTCTCTCCGCCTTTTGTATTCTCTCTCAACATTCCGATTGACGGCGAGAACCCATCCTTCCATTTTTCGACGACCCTTACCTTACCCACCTCCGATGACTCCCCCTCCTCCGATGATCCACCCCAACCTCTGGCGACCCTTTCCTTTGTCTCTATATTTAAATTTAACCAAATGATCTGAAACAGATCTCACATCGAACAACTCAAATAACCCCTCCCATTCCACCGTCAGCAACCCTTTCCCCTCCACCTACGGTGACTCACTCCCCTTGCACCGCCGACGACACCCTCTTCCTTCCACTGCCTCTCTGGCCAACTCGGTCCAACAGATCTGAATAAATTTCACATGGAACAACTCCGTTGACCCCCCTCCCATTCCACCACTAGAACCCTTTCCCTTACACTTCCTGGATTCCCAAGGTATAATCTCAGTTCAGTCAACACAGAAGTGAAACTATTGTTGGGTATGCTTATTACTTAACCCTCCTATTTATGTTAGAATTGATTGATACCATCACCTAAGTTTATTTTAAGGACTTTAGGATCCTATGTAAGAAGTTTTATAACTTCAATTTTTAGCTAAGTCTTTTTTATAGACTAGGCTTAGTGGTTAGGGCTTATACTTTGAATTTGAGGTCTCACTTGAAAATGACTAAGTGTGATGCGCATGAATTTCATGCGCAGCACCCATCTGCGCACTCAATGCGCATGGCTTTCATGCGCGTGCAGTTTTGCCTTAGTCAATTCTCTTATTTCCTGACCTCATATTCTAGAAGCTTTGAAAGCGTCAAGTCAAGCTACACTTTTTGGAATGAGCCAAAGTGCTGATGTGTACATACGACAAAACAAGCACACTCAGCATACACGTAGATGGAGACGCATCTCAGTTTGAAATTCAAAATGAAGACAGCTGTCATCCTTCTAAAAGAAGTTTGAATCTTGTCCTCTTGCTCTGTCTCCAATGGCTATAAAGGACACCTGCGCATCAATCACATTGTGCCAGCTCATTGTCCTTGCTCAGAGCTCCAACGGCTAGTTTTTGAAGCTCCACTATAAATAGCCTTGCTCATCCTCATTTCCAAGCTACTTGTGTTTTGCTTTCAGAAAGAAACTTTGAAGATTTGTAGATTGCTTGCTCATTTTCATAATTCTCAAGAACAACCTTCATACCTTCATACCTTACCAAGACCAGATCCTAAAGGCCTTGTAACACCAGAATATCTTGTGCTCTTCATCTCATAGATTTATAGAGCCCAGATTTCTGACACACACACACACCTCTTGAAGTTCCGATCTCATCAATCATACTTTTAGAGATACACCGGTTTTTGTCTAGGATTTGTTCTTTCATAGATAATAGATCTTTGAGTTAGTTTTGTAACACTCACTCATATTATAAGATCTCCATTAGAAATCCAAGACTAACCATCTTGGTAGAGGACGTAGATCTTTTCCCGATCGAACCTCTCCAAATAGCTTGTCTCTATATTCTGCTTTACATTCTACATTTAAGCTTTTCTGATATAATGCTTTGTTCTTTGTAGATTGTCTTGCACTGTTTGCATTGTATTTGTGTGCTTTCTGCCTTAGTACCATTTTGCGCCTCTCTTTAAGCTAAACTTAGTGCGTGCATTTTTACACTCCTGCGCATATTCCCTGCGCATTAGTGATTGCTTTAAGTTTCCGATGTGCATTTTACACTCTTGTTGCGCGCTATACTTAGCCAAAATAAGAGATGTGCGCATTCGCCATTAATTTCCAAAAAGGTTTGAAATGAATTTTAAAACGCTATTCACCCCCTCCCTCTAGCATTTTTCATACCCTTGTTGCCCCTTTGGGACCAACAAGTGGTATCAGAGCAAACACCTTTATAAAATATATTTTTTTTCAAGCTTGACAGCTTGGGTGCCGATTCGATATGACAAACTCAAAACCTTCGGCAACTGCTAACTACACACATGTTCCAGTCTTTGATGAAGATCATTTCACCGTGTGGAAATTCAGCATTCTAACCCATTTCAGCTCTATCGATGAAAGGCTTCATGACACCATGGTTTATGGACCTTACATCCCTATGAAAGCGAATTCAAATCCGCGCACCAACGCTGCTCAACCTTCAATTAAGAAACCAAAGGAAGAATAGACTGAAGAAGAAATAAGAATAGTTGCAAATGATGGGAAAGCAAGAAACATTCTCCTAAGCACTCTATGCACGGCTATAAAACAACAAGTCATGCATTGTGCTACCGCTAATTAATTATGGGATGCTATTGAAGAGCACATCGAAGGAGACACTGTTTGCAAGGAAAATAAGAGATATGAAGTTCAAAAGAGATTCAATAATTTCTCTCAACTCCCCGGTGAAACCTTAAGACAGACTTATGAACGTTACTGTGAAATTATCAATCTTTGTATTTCACTTGGAAAGAAGTTCTCTAATAAGGAATTAAATGTTAATTTCCTTGCTGCTTTTGGATCTAGATATCTCCATAAGTCTAGCGCCCTTGAAGATGCTGGAACTTTGGATGATTGGACTTTAAGGAACCTCTATGCTAATCTCAAGGTTTATGAACTTAAACTTCAGCGTATAAGTGAAACTGAAGGAAAATCCAAGTCCATTGCTATGGTGTCGCAAAGAGAAGAAGCACCTGTGCCAGTACATGTTGAGAAAAGTTCTGACCCTAAAATTTCTACTTCTGAGTTATTGGATATGGATGACGAAGACTTCGCTTTTTTGTGAAGAGATTCCAGAATTTCAGAAAATTCTCAAAACCCAGCTCATTCAGCAAAGCTCAAGGATCTACAAGTAGAGCTCCTCCAAAGTTCACAAGGAGAAGTGATTCTAAAAGGAAATAAGACCTTGTTTGTTTTAATTGCAGGAAACCAGGACATTTTGCATCGAGCTGCCCAATTCCCAAGTTCGAGTACATGCAGAAAAAGAGCAGCCACACTCCTAAATTCAATCGTCACAAAGGAATGGTTGATGAGGAAGAATCTCCATCAAATGAATGCAACACTTGGATTGAAACAGACTCGGAAGAGAGCGATGAAGATTCTGATGATGGACTCGTGTGCTTAGTGGTAAAGGACGATGAAATTGATGATTATGATTCAGATGATGACTTCTCAAAAGATGTTCCTGATATGAAGACCTTGAATAAACCTATCAAGAAATCTGCAGGTTTTCAAGATGTGAAAAAGAAGAATGGACCAACCATCAGCGAGCTCATTAAACAAGGATGTCTTACTCCAGCTCAAAGCAATGGTGGATTATTATTTTTCAGATGTGATCTGAGCGCAAGAAGCAAACTCAAAAAGAGTGATTACATCAGACCTCAAGTTGTATCAATTCCAAAAATCAATCATGATGAGGACATTGAAAATCAAGAAAAATTGTTCAAAGAGGCTGAAAAGGTAATAAGTCGATTTAGTGATATGAAGGAAGCTTTAGCACTATCATGTGATGAAATTTCCCAGCTTAATATCGAGAAATCTCTATTAAAATCTGAACTCACCCTCTTTAAGGAGCAGATAAAGAGCATGACTCCTCTTACTGTTAAAAACACCTATCTAACATAATATAACTCTATACTTAAATTTCAAAATGATGAATTGGTTGCTCAAATTACTGATCTTAAAAAGATTACAAATGAGTTGTCCAATTCTCGTGTCACTATGGATAGTATCTTCGAATCCCAAAAAGCCAGTGGTGATAAAAGTGGCTTGGGATTCACTTCAACTAGTGACAACTTTAAGTGTGAGGTCTGTACTGAAAAAGAAAGTGAATTTACACCTCAGCTAACTTGTGAAATTCCCAAGGAAAAACATTCTAATTCAATGGGTAAAAGACAGGAAGCAGTCAAGAGATAAACATTCCATTATGTCTACCCAACGAAACAATTTGGGAAAGCTAAAGAGAAGGAAATAGCTACAGATGAATCTTCCTCTAGCAAAATAACTCTTGAAACAAGGTGCGCTCCTTCTACGAGCGAACATTATGTGCCTAGGAGCCATGTGCGTCATCGCCATGTGCCTCTTAGCCTTATGCGCGCTCCTAGAAAAAGTGCACCAAAATTTCAAAAGAAAAATTTTGTTAAGGCAAATTCATCTGACCCAAAGAAGAATGCTATCCCAAAGAAAAGTAAGGAGTTTGTGAAAACTCACGTGATTGGTAGCTTTTATCATTGTTCCATTTGTGATTGCTCAGAACATAAGGCCGTGGAATGCCTTTTGAGATTCACTCCCAATGCCAAAAGACGTAAAAATCCTAAGGTCAAGCAAGAGTGGGTCGTCAAGAGTTGCTAACTCTAGGACCCAAAAGGAATAAAGGGGACCTACTTAAATGTCTATATTTCAGGTTCTTTGCTTCATGGCTGGATCTTTTAAAGCTACAACGTATGAATGGATTCTCGACAGTGGGTGCTCACGACACATGACTGGAGATGAATCCTTACTTGAAGATGTTTATGAAGAAAGAGGTCCCTCAGTAACATTTGGTGATAATAACAAAGGTCAAGTTGTTGCATATGGAAAGCTCAAAAAAGACAAAGTATGCATTGAAAGAGTCTCTCTTGTGGAAGGACTCAAGCACAACTTATTATCCATATCTCAATTTTGCGACAAAGGATTAGAATGCCATTTTACTTCAAAGAAGTGCCTTATCAAGACTCAGCAGGGACAATCTTTTCAAAGGACTTCCCAAGGTTGCTGATCATCATGACAACAAATGCGCTGCGTGTCAACTTGGCAAACAATCAAAGCAGTCTTTCTCCAGCAAGACAAATCCCTCAACTTCTAGATGTTTGTAACTGCTGTACATTGATCTTTTTGGACCAGTTACCACTGCAAGCATTAGAGGAAACAAATATACTCTAGTTGTGGTGGACGATTATTCAAGATATGAGTGGGTGGAAATGATGATTACTAAAGACAATTGTTATGACATTCTCACCACTATATTCAGACTGCTCCAAACCCAAAAAGAAGGTGACATCGTTAGTGTTCGATCCGACAATGGAACAGAATTTAAGAACAACGGTGTTGCTCGATACTGCGACGATCATGGGATAGATCACAACTTTTCAACAGCTGGAGTTCCGCAGCAAAATGGTGTTGTGGAAAGGAAAAACAAAACGTTGATTAAAGCGGGGAAGACGATGATAGCTGAAGCAAAACTACTGAAGTACTTTTGGGAAGAAGCTATCAACACCGCATGCTTTACTCAAAATCGTTCCCTCATAAAAAAACGCCACAACAAGACTCCGTATGAGTTATGGTGTGGTAGAACTCCCAACATTGCATTCTTCAAAATCTTTGGTTGTAAATGCTATATCCTCTACAACAGAAATGAACATAGAGGTAAATTCGATGCCAAAGCAGACAAAGGTATTTTTGTTGGGTATGCTAAACATTCTAAAGCTTTTCGCATTTTCAATAGATCTACATTAGTGATAGTTGAATCTGTACATGTTACATTTGATGAACATTCTCTCCTTGAGCCACATTTGGCTCCAAATATTGCTGATGATTCTGTTGAGTCTATTGAGGCAGGTGCGCCCATTCCAGTTGCGCCTACACAAAATCAGAATGCATCAACTCAAGAAAATCCATCTACATCAGTTGCGCAAAGTTTTAGCGCACCAAGTGAAGTTTCAGTTGCACCGTACAATGCGCCTGATGTTTCCACTCATGCGCCTCATTCTAATGATGCATCTGGTGTCACTCCCACTTTCAATTCTGAACTAGTTCAACCCCCTAACTTTAATGATTTTGATGCTGGTGAAGATGTACCAATTGAAGACCTTCAAGTTACTACAACCCAACCTAACTTACCTCCTGAAATTCGTGAAGTTAGAGATCACCCAATCACAATTATCATTGGTGATCTACATGTTGGGGTTCGTACAAGGAGAGCTATAAACTTTAATGCTTACACTGCATTCATCTCTCAAATTAAACCAAAGAAGGCTGATGAAGCGCTCCAAGATCCGAATTGGGTTGTTGCAATGCAAGAAGAACTCAATCAATTTAAACGATGTAAGGTTCGGACTCTCGTTCCAAGACCAAATGATCAAGGAGTGATTGGTACGAAGTGGTGTTCAGAAACAAGATGGACGAGAATGGAACCATCACAAGAAATAAAGCAAGGTTGGTTGCACAAGGCTACAGGCAAGAAGAAGGAATCGATTACGATGAAACTTTCGCGCCCGTTACAAGACTTGAAGCTATAAGGATCTTTCTAGCTTACGCTGCTCACAAGAACTTTAAGTTATATCAAATGGGTGTCAAGAGCATGTTTCTAAATGGTAAACTCCAAGAACAAGTCTACGTAGCTCAACCACCTGGGTTTAAAGATTCTCAATTTCTAAATCATGTCTACAAACTCCAGAAAGCTTTGTATGGACTCAAGCAAGCACCAAGAGCATGGTATGATACACTATCCAAGTTTCTCATTGAGAAAGGCTTCACTCGCTGTAAAATCGATACTACTCTTTTCATTGCCAAACATAATGATCATAAATTACTTGTTCAAACTTACGTCGATGATATTATTTTTTGTTCTACTAATGAATTGTTGTGCAAGCTCTTTGAGAAACTAATGAAAAGCAAGTTTGAGATGATCATGATGGGAGAAATCACATTATTCCTCAGGCTTCAAATCAATCAAATGGATGAAGGCATATTTATCAACCAAGCAAAGTATACAAGGGATCTAATCAAGAATTATGGACTAGAGAATGCTAAACCATATGATACTCCAATGGCCACCGGCAACAAACTCGACAAAGACTTAAAAGGTAAAAAGGTTGATCAACTCTTTACCGAGGTATGATTGGCTCACTCCTTTATCTTACTGCTAGCAGGCCTGATATAATGTTAAATGTTTGTATTTGCGCTCGTTATCAATCTGACCGTAGAGAAGCGCACTTAATTGCTGTGAAACGTATTATACGATATCTCTCCGGCACTGTTAACCTTGGACTTTGGTACACCAAAGATTCAAATTTTAAACTTGTAGGTTATTCAGATGTGGATTATGCAGCGTGCACAATTGATAGGAAAAGCACAAGTGGCACTTGTCATTTCCTCGGATATCGACTTGTGTCATGGGCAAGTAAGAAACAACCTGCAGTATCTGTCTCAACTACGAAAGCAAAATATATCGCTGCTGGAAGTTGTTGCATCCAGATTTTATAGATGAAGCAGCAATTGGTGGACTACAACATAATCGAAGAAAATTGTCTCATCTACTGCGATAGTACATCAACAATTGCAGTTTCTGAAAATCCTGTCATGCACTCAAAGACCAAATACATAGACATCAAGTATCACTTTCTCAAAGACCACGTGGAGAAAGGCAACATTCACTTGGAACACGTGGGAACCGACTATCAAATCGCAGATATCCTTACAAAAGCACTAGATGCTAAAAGGTTCATCTTTTTGAGAGGTGAAATGGGTATGCTTGAACTTAGCTAAATCTTGTCCATATGATTTGTCAATACTAATAATCTTGTGTTTACTTGATAAAATTTCTAAGTTAGAAGAATGCCTCATGCGCCTGCGCATTTCAAGCGCACTTGATGTTGCGCATAAGGCAAAACAGTTATGAGTTTTCTAAGAAATTATGCTCATTATAGAGCTGCGCATAAGCATCATGCGCACGCCACGAGGACCTCAGGTAATTTATCTTTTCATTAATTTCACCTAGGTCCTTGACTTGCTGAGTCAGCATACATAATTCACAAGGGTACTTGTGCAATTATTTTTCCCTCGTTCTCTTTTTTGAAAGTTATTAGGAAATTACTATCTTACACCTGCGTATGTCCCAGTCCATCTAATGCAAAAAGCATTGAGTGACGCGCCATTAATGCTCATTGTGTGCTACTTATGAGGGAAGTGGAAAAGATTGTTTTTTGCCATAAATGCTGACACACGCGCGCGGCTAGGACTCATCACGCCGTTCCACATTGGGCCATGTCACCTGCGCGTGCGCTCACTCGCCGGTTCACCAAACTTGTCAGCGCTTGATGACATCACACTTACCTTTTTGATGATTAACCCTCTGAACCGCCGTCTCTCTCCTCACTCTTCTCACTTTCATTTTTCAACTTTCAACCGCCTCTTTCTCTCTCTCTGTCTGACATTTTTTTCTCTGCACTTTCTCTCCTTTTTGATCCATTTTCGTGTAAAATTTCTCCTATATATATCATGGCTCTTAAGAAAACAACTTCCAAGAAACAAGAAGACCCACAAATGGTAAGAATCTCAAACCCCCCTTTCAATTTTCGCCATTATTATTCGAAGGTTTGGTTTTTTTTCCCCTTTGTGATTTCTCTATGACCCGTTGCTCGTTTTTCAAATTATTTGATCCTTTGTGCTCGTTTTACTTGTACCTATTCATATATGTAATTTGTTTTACGATCAAAGATCGTTTGATATGTTTTCTGAGAATTTTTGAGTGTTTCACCTTTTCGTTTTTCTCAGATTCTGGGTTGATGTTGTTGTTGTTGTTGTTAATTGTTTGTGTATGATTTTTCATTACGAACATTTTTATATGCTTTTTATACATTTTGGAACACTTTGACATTTTCATGTTCTTCGTGTTCTTCATGTATTCAATATATGCTCTTCATGTTCTTGATGAATAGTCATATGATGTGCCTTGCCTTGATTATTGTTCTTGTTTATGCTTTTCGCGCCAATTTTAGGCGTGTGATTTAAAATTTGTGTTTTTGGACATTTTTAACCATTTATTTGATATTTTATTCTAAGTATGTAGTCTAGTTCATGCGCTGCGCTTGTCGCTCATGCGCATGCGCTTCTCTTCATGCGTATGTCCAGATCTAACTTATAACTCTTGTTTTGCGCAGAATTTAAATTACTTTATTCTTGGATGGGAACTTGATGTGGATGATTTGAAACAGGATGCGCTAGGACGCTACATGATGGAACTAATGGATCACTCTGGCATCTTGCCCCTCTTCACCAAGGGCCAGTCTTTGATTTTCCCCTCCTATATCGATGAATTCTTTAGCAACGCAGAAGAAGTGGAGCGCATTTATGATGACATACCTGTTCAGTGCTTGAAGAGTTCTATCCGCGGGGTTTCTGTCATGAACAACTATGCACACATACGCCAGACGATGGGACTTCCTTCGTGTCACAAGAAGAAGCTATCTCAAGATGTGCAAGACAGGGTTACGCAGAAGCTGATCAAGATCCCTACTCTGGTTGGTCAATATAACAACCATGATAGGAAGGAGTTTGGAGAACTTATATACCACCTCTGCACACTCATTGGTGACACCATCAACTGCAAAAATGGCAACAAATCCACCTTCATCAGCAAGCAGTGGATGTGTTGCGCAGCCATCTACAAGTCTAAAACTCTGAGTTGGGCTAAGATAATTTTTGATGAGTTGGTACAGTGGGTGCGCGTATACAAGAAGAAAGCTGCAGATTCCAAGAAGCCACCCAAGTACAAGACTTACTGCAGAATTCTTACGCCGTCTCCATACGCTTTCCTTCTGTGCGCAAGCTGGCAGATGAAGACCCATCATTAAAAGTTGATGTCACTTCAACGCGCAATTATAATCGTGTATGTCTTCAAAACTTTCACCGTGAAGTCAACAATTTTGATTACTGCATGTACTGGGTTGCGGATCCCATAGAGGTGTTTGAAGATATCTACCCTGAAGATCAAAGATCCCCTTCCTTTTCTGATAATGAGGTAGAAGAAGCATCCTCATCTGACTCTGACTCTGAAGATGAGTCTGTATATGAGCCAGTGTTGAGCAAGGTTGGAGACAAGGAGAAGGGTAAGGCCGCTGCTGATGCGCCGCGCAAGAAAAAGAAGGCCAAGAAATCTTTTGCGCCTGGTATTACTATTCAAGAGCCTACTGCGCATGCTCCAAAGCGCAAGGCTACTGCTGAACCAGTGCCTGCAAAGAATCCCAAGAAATCTAAGGTTGTTGCGCTTGAAGAAAAAAGAAGAAAAAGAAAGCTAAGGCATCTAAGACTTTGCTTGATGAGTCTGATGAAGACATTCAAGTAGGTGATGATGATGATGTTACTGCGCCTCCTCCTCCTGTGCCTAAGTCTACGCGCGCCTCTACATCTGCTCCTGCACCATAAGAGGACATTTTTAAAGGTTCCCCTAATGACCCTCTTATTAGCCCTTCAAAATCTTCTACTGCTGGACCTTCTAAGACTACGCCAGCTCAGGGGGAGCAACACAAGGAAACTTCTTCTGAGGATCAAATTCCTCTATCTATTAAGAAGAGCAAGACAAAGTGCCGCGTGAAGAAGTGCGCTACTAAGAGGTCTATAAAAGACTTGTCTGATATAAAGTCTGATCCTCCAAGGCATTCTCCTCCGCGCAGTGAAATATCTGCTCGTGAAATTGCGAGGCAAGCAAGGTTGGCAGCAATTGCGTAAAGAAATGTTGCGCAGCAATCCCCACCTATCTTTATTGATGGTGAAGGCTTTTATTTTGATGCGCCTGATCCTACAGTTGATCCAGGTGCGCCAATTGTTGAAGATGCTGCAGATTCAAGTTCTGGGGACTATGATATGCCTCCATCTCATGTCCCTCCGCAAGGTACTACTCCTGCTGGTGCTACTATACCTACGCATACAACTGGGGCTTCTCAAACTTCACTTCAAGTAATTCCTATAGTGCCTCCAGCTCCTGCCCCCTCAGATCTCTCTAGTTCCTTAACTAACATGCGTCAAATCATGTCCATGCTCCAAACAATCCAAGCCAATCAGTTTGCCGCGCAAACCCAACACTTTCAAGTGGTCACTGCGCAGACTAAAATTCAAGAACAACTGGATGCGCAAGCTGCAAGGCTCGATGTTCAGGCCAGTCTGTTACAGGCAATTGATTGTGCCATTAAGGGGGAGAGTTCTACAACAAAGGCAACCAGTTCTGAGGTTGCACCTACTTTTGATTCTCTACGCCAAGACATAGAGCATGACATTGGTTTTCTTACCACTGCACTCTCAAAGATTCCCTCTATGCATGGTTTAAATGAAGCTTTGTGCACCTTGGCAAGTACTATGAATGAGGTTCTTTAAATTGAAACTGCCAAGATCTTAAATGCATTTGAGAATTTTATGCCAGGTGATTCAAGCTCCTATTCCTCCCTTGATTCGCTTAAAATCCATATGACCAACTCCTTAGTCCAGTTCGGTGATACCTTTAATGGGACGATGAACCAGGCTATGCTTGATATGCAAGCCAGTCAGAATATAGTTCAAGTGGAGTTGACCAAGAGCCTTGTGGATGCGCAGAAAGAGATTCAAGACTTGATTGCGTCTACTCAGCAAACTCTATCCAATCAGCTTGGTGCGCATGAGAATGGATTTAATAGATTTTCTGAAGATCTTCAAAGAGACAACGACTTGATGCGCAGTGGGATGAAGACTTACGTCAATCAGGCTGTGGAATACAACACCAAGTTTCAGCAACTGAAGATTGAGTTGATGAACAAGTTCACGAGCCTGCAGAACGAGCTAAGGGAAGTGCTGTATAGGATTAATATAGATTAAAATTGTAATCGTTTGTTTGCTGCGCATATGTAAGTTTTTGATGCGCACATTTTTTTTTTTTGCTTTTGATTTTTCTTCCATGTAAAACTTGTACTCTGTAACTCTTATTCTCCAAGTTTTAATGAGAAGAATGCATCATTGCGTTTTCACAAAACCTTGTTCAATTCAAACCATTCGTTTGTGGAACAATGAATGCATTATTTAACTGAACTTCATGCACATATTTATATCTGCTCATATTTCATTGCATGATGTTTAAATGTTCAGTTTCAACGCATACTTAAACTTAAACTCATAATATTTTTGTATGTGCTGAATGATATTTCTGTCTTTCCCTTATTGTAAGTTATTCTTTTGGATAGACTAGAAATCTATAACACTGGCTAGTGTGTACATTGACTTGAGGCATGATTTACCATTTTCATTTTTATGGACATGTTATTATCAAGAACAATGAATTGCCTTTGTTATAGTAGGTAATGGCATCAATCATTTAAGGGGAGATTGTTGGGTATGCTTATTACTTAACCCTCCTATTTATGTTAAAATTGATTGATACCATCACCTACGTTTATTTTAAGGACTTTAGGACCCTATGTAAGAAGTTTTATAACTTCAATTTTTAGCTAAGTCCTTCTTATAGACTAGGCTTAGTGGTTAGGGCTTATACTTTGAATTTGAGGTCTCACTTACAAATGACTAAGTGTGATGCGCATGACTTTCATGCACATCACCCATCTGCGCACTCAATGCGTATGACTTTCATGCGCTCGCAGTTTTGCCTTAGTCAATTCTCTTATTTCCTGACCTCATATTCTAGAAGCTTGGAAAGCGTCAAGTCAAGCTACGCTTTTTAGAATGAGCCAAAGTGCTGATGTGTACAGACGACAAACACAAGCACACTCAGCATACACGTAGATGGAGACGCACCTCAGTTTAAAATTCAAAATGAAGACAACTGTCATCCTTCTAGAAGAAGTTTGAATCTTGTCCTCTTTCTCTGTCTTCAACGGCTATAAAGGACACCTGCGCATCAATCACATTGTGCCAGCTCATTGTCCTTGCTCAGAGCTCCAACGGCTAGTTTTTGAAGCTCCACTATAAATAGCCTTGCTCATCCTCATTTCCAAGCTGCTTGTGTTTTGCTTTCAGAAAGAAACTTTAAAGATTTGAAGATTGCTTGCTCATTTCCATAATTCTCAAGAACAACCTTCATACCTTCATACCTTACCAAGCCTAGATCCTAAAAGCCTTGTAACACCAGAATATCTTGTGCTCTTCATCTCATAGATTTATAGAGCCCAGATTTTTAACACACACACACCTCTTGAAGTTCTGATCTAATCGATCATACTTCTAGAGATATACCGGTTTTTGTTTAGGATTTGTTCTTTCATAGATAATAAATCTTTGAGTTAGTTTTGTTCTCAATCATTCTAACTTGTAACACTCACTCATATTATAAAATCTCCATTAGAAATCCAAGACTAACCATCTTGGTAGAGGACGTAGATCTTTTCCCGATAGAACCTCTCCAAATAGCATGTCTCTATATTCTGCTTTACATTCTACATTTAAGTTTTTCTGATATATTACTTTGTTTGATCTTTGTAGATTGTCTTGAACTGTTTGCATTGTATTTGTGTGCTTTCTGCCTTAGTACCATTTTGCGCCTCTCTTTAAGCTAAACTTAGTGCGTGCATTTTTACACTCCTGCGCATATTCCCTATGCATTAGTGATTGATTTAAGTTTCCGCTGTGCATTTCACACTCTTGTTGCGCGCTATACTTAGCCAAAATAAGAGCTGTGCGCATTCGCTATTGATTTGCAAAAGGGTTTGAAAAGAATTTTAAAATGCTATTCACCCCCCCCCCCCCATCTAGCATTTTTCATACCCTTGTTGCCCCTTTGGGACCAACATAAACACTTGATTTCTGTTAAAATTTGGTTTTGGTGCTTGTGATTTTGGACTATTGTTGGGACATTCTTGTTTGGGTTGATATATTGTTTGAATATTGATAACTGGTTGTGGGGAATTCTGAAATCGTCTGTGGTGATTTTAACTCAGTGTTTCAAAGGATAGTAGTATGTTATTTGGTTTTGATTTGTGGTATTATTATGGCACCAAAGAAAGTCCTCACTTCTAAGCGAGCTCAAAAAAATCCTAGTAATGGAGATGAGAGGAATATGTACTATATTTTGTGTTTTACTTGTGTTTACATTAACTTGAAATTTATTTAGTTATCCTAATAATATTATAAAACTTATTATTATTACACAATATTAAATATTATAATAATATTTTTTTAATTTTTATTAAAATAATTAAATTATTGCTCAAAGTTCCTTCGTACTAACGTTAAAGAAAGACGATATTTACTTCGGGATGAATAAAGTATAAAATATGTACTTAGCATGTACTCTATTTAGTGTTTTACTTGTGTTTACATATTGTTTAATTTTCTTCAAAAAGTTATAGTATAATTTTTGTTCAAAAGATATGGTTTACTAAGTTCACATTTATTTTTTTAAACAACTGTGAATTTGTTTTTGAAACTTGATTTTGGATCATCTGTGAACTTGTTCCTGAACTTATTTTTGGAATAATTGTAAACATTTTCCTAGAACAACTGTGAACTTGTTTTTGAAAAAACTGTGAACTTGTTTTAGGATTAACTGTGAACATGTTCTTGAAACAATTGTGAACTTGTTTTTAGAAAAACTATGAACTTGTTCTTTGAACAACTGTAAACTTGTTCTTGGAGCAACAATAAACATGTTCTTGAAATAACTGTGAACTTGTTTTTGGAACTTGTTCTGTGAACTTGTTCTTGGAACAACAATGAACATGTTCTTAGAACTTGTTCTTGGAAAAACTGTAATCTTGTTCTTCTAACTTGTTCTGGAACAACTGCGAACTTGTTGTTGGAACAACTACGAGCTTTGTTCTTGGAATTTTTTTTTTTTTTTTTTTTTGAAAATTGTGAATTTGTTCTTAGGAACTATGAGTTTGTTTTTGGAAAAGAATGTGAAGTTTTTTTTTTCTTCAGAAAAACGGTGAATTTTTGTTCTTATTAGAATAATTATGAAGTTGTTATTAGAAAAAGTGTGACTTTTGTTGTTTTAAAAAAATTGTGAATTTGTTCTTGACGGATTTAGTGATCGCTGGTCGGATTGCATTTTTGAGTGGAATAACCTTTTCATTTTCACCAGATTATTCGCAAATAGTCACCGAAGATAGTCGTTGGAGATGGTCGCCGGAGGTGGTCGCTGGAGGTGGTTGCCTGAAGAGGTAGAGATTGGTGGCCAAAGGTGGTTATGGTGGTTGAGGAGAGAAAGTGAAATGATGGGGATAGTGGCATTCATGTAATTTCGTGTCATTTAGTAAAGGCATGAGTGTCCTTTTAATAAATTGTGGACTAGATGGTAAAATCTGAAATTCTTCATCCTTGGTGGTAGTTTCCAATCCATTATGATGAGGGACTATATGGTAATTGCCATTATTACAACCTAGTCCTTCATCCTAAGCCAAACTACCACCTAATCCTACTTAATATTTGCATTTACCACTTAGTCCAATACTTGAAAATATATTGACCTAGGGTCCATTAATATCATCAAATCCTGAAACTACCCCTTATGCAATTAAAACCACATGCATCTCCTCTCCTCGCAACGCACACTCTCTCTACATTCTGATTCCCAGAGTGACTACCGCTCCTTCCATTCTCCGGTGACCCTGACCTTCCCAACCTCCGATGACCCCCCATTTTAAAGCACAGACGGTACAGGCAAGCGCACGACCCATGAGCTAGAGTGCAAAAAGGCACTACTACATTTTTGAGCAAATGAAACACATCTAATTCATCTAATGCAACAATGCGTGAGAATGGCGTTGCATTATTTCATCTATGTAACGGCTTATTTGACCTATTGCAACAGCTACGGCCTATGTGCTGCGTTAATTCTCTAGGCGTTGCATTAGAGTCTTCTAATGCAACGCCGTCAATAACGCCCTTGCATTAAGTTACATGGCGTTGCATTATATCCATCTAATGCAATGATTGTATTACTAATGCAACGCTTTTAATAACGCCCTTGCATTCAGTTATTGGTGTTGCATTATATCCTTCTAATGCAATGGTGATATTGCTAATGAAACACCTTCAATAACGCCCTTGCATTAGGTTAATTGGCGTTGCTTTATATCCTTCCAAAGGTTTCAATTAAATTAGAAAAAAAAACTAAATAAATGATAAATAAATGAAAGTATAATAAAGAAATGAAGGACGGGAAACACCCTTTAATTTTTTTTTATGTACACATGTATATTTTTTTTTGAATAAATATAAATATTTTTAAATATTTTTAGTATTGATTTTTTTTTTTAAAAAAAGTTATAAAAAAAAAGGTTAGAAAATAACTAAAAAAAATAAAAGTATAATAAAGGAATGAGGGAATGAAAATACCCTTTAATTTTTATGTATATATGTATATTTCTTATTATTCCTGAATAGAAATAAATATTTTGAAACTTTTTTAATATTGAAGTTTTTGGTGTGGGCATATAGTTTAGAGTATCGGTAGGATATAGATTAGTGTATTGGTATATGATGTATAGGGTATAGGGTATAGGTATGTGGTGTATATGGTTTAGGATATAAGATATATGATGTATGAGGTATATGGTATAGGTAGAGCTGTCAATACGGGCTGGCGGGGCGGGTTGGGCCCAACCCACCACAGCCGACCTTCAAACGGGGCGGGTTGGCCCAAATTCTTGGCGGGCTGAGAAAATGCCAACCCACCCCACCCCACCTTGGGTTAGTGGGTCAGGCGGGCCAGGCGGCCCAAGAGCCCAAATGTTCCAGTTCACCATTAGCCACCACAACACACCGCCACCTCTACCTCCACCACTCTGCCGCCACCGCCATCATCATCATCACCGCCACCATTGCTACAGACTATTGAAATGATTTGGTCACAAAAACAGGGATACACACACACACACACACGAACACACACACACACACACACACACACGAACATACATCCAAACATACACACATAGATCTGCACATATATAAACACACACACACACACACATAGATGCACTATATCTGCACTATATATGCATTAAAAAAAAATACGACTGAGAAAGACCAAGAAAGCGAGAGAGAGAAAGAGAGAGAGAGATGGATACGTAACTGGAAAGGTCGCAGGGGGCAACGAGATCGGCATTGGCGACAAAATCTGCAGTGGCGACATGAACGGCGGTGGCTGGGAGCGGGGGCGGTGGAGGGCTGCGGTGTGGTGGGAGGTGAGAGAACACGAGAGAAAGAGTTGCAGATCGTGAATGAAATTGAAAAGAGGGGAGGGGGTTTTTTTGTTTGAGGGAAAATCCAAAAAAAAAAAAAAAAAAAAAAGGTGGGTTGGCCTGCCCCGGCCCTCCCCTAACCCGTTTGGCCCGTGACCCAAATGGGCTAGCCCAAATTGGCCCACTTGTATTTGGGTTGGTATAGTTAAGGCCCAACCCACCCTTATTCTATGGCGGGCTGGGCCAGCCCAACGGGCTCAGCCCAAATTGACGGCTCTAGGTATAGGGTATATGATATACTCCCTCTGTCTCATTTTAAACTTCAAAAATTTTCATTTTGGGTGTCCCATTTTAAACTTCAAAATCCAAAAAATGAAAGTTATTTATATATTTTTTATTTAGTGGGACCCACATGTCATACACACAATAACTATCCACTAACTATTCCCTATCCCCACTTTTTCTCTCCTACTCACTTTCTATACTCACAACACTCTATCCTACTATCTATATTTTATAATATAAAGATTCTCATTTTTAATTCTTGTGCCCACTTTTATTTTAAGTTTTAGATGGGACGGAGGGAGTATGGTGTATGGGGTACAGGGTAAGAGTATGGGTATAAGTATGGGTATGGGTATGGGTATGGGTACGGGTTATGAGGTATAAGATCTATAATCTGGGTATGGGGTATAAATGTTGATAAACATTATTAATATAAATAAATGTTAGGGTTAATTGCAATTTGGTTACCTGAGTTTTACAAAATTCTGCGATCGGTTACTAAATTTGTCAAAGTTGCGATTGGGTTCCTGAATTTATTAAACCGGAGCAATCTGGTGTAAAATCCGTTAACTTGTTAAAATTCTAAAAACAATAGTAATGGATTAGTTATGTAGATGAGGTGTCAACCCCTAATTGGATTTTAAAGGTTTACATGGATCACAACAAAAACTATTCTACTTCATCATAGCCTTTCATTTCATGAGCATCAGTGGCCCACAATAAGCCTAACCAAACACTATCCACAATCAGTTTTTTTTTTGTCCAAAACCTACCTACTTCTTTCTCTCTCACTCTCAAACAGCAACACCCACCAGTTGCCGCCGCCTCCGCTGTTCTGTGCCGGCTCTCCCACAGACGCCACATCACGGCCTCCCACGACCGCATCGCAGCCGTTGCTACACCTACACCTTCGTCGTTGTCGTCGCCTATCACCTTGTCGTTGGCGCCGTCGCCGTCGTCGCCGCCTATCACCTTTTTCGAAGCCATACTCACAGAGAACCAGAAGATTAGTCCCTCCTCTACATAGTTGCTGCAATTTTTGAAGGTCGTTTGTACGTTTCCCTCCCCCCCCCTTTCTCTGTGCCTGTGCGTGTATTCCTAGTGTTGTATTTCAAATCTTAGATCTACAAATTTGGGTGAGATTTTAGATCTTATAGGTGTGTATCGTAATCTGTTTCTAAACTCCAGATCTGGCGTACTTGGATGTTTGTGTACATTTGTGTGTGTTTAATTTGGGTGTGTTGATCTAATTTTTCGTCTTTGATTTTTGATTTTTTGTTGTTTGATGATGTTGGTAGGGATGATAGTTGTGGGAAATGGTTATTCTGATGGAGGCAACTGTGTTCTCTGGTAGCGGTTCTGTGGCGGTCCGGTGGTGGTTTTGTGGCGGCCCGGTAGTGGCGGTGATGATGGTAGCTGATCAATTGTGATTCATCTTTTTTCCAGGATACACTCAAAACAGGTTTGGGGTTGATCATTCGGGATGAACATGGGAACTTCTTTCGTGCTCGTACTTCTCTGCTTCATGGTCTACTAAAGGTTGAAGAGGGTGAGGCTGTGGCTCTTTTTCAAGCAATGCACTGGTCTCAGAATCTTGGCCTCACACGGGTTGTATTTGAAGTGGATAGTTCTATGGTTCACAAAGCTATATACTCCTGTAAGGAGTATTTAACTGAGTTTCGATGTTTAATTAGATTGTGTAAAGATATATTGGGTTCATACCCACACTACTCTGTTAATTTAGTTAGGAGACGTGCAAATGCCGCGGCAGATTGTATATCTCGTGTTGCTCGGGATTATAATAACCCGACTACCTGGGATGAGCTTTCCAATGTTTGTGGACTAGTACTCCTACCCGTGCCGATGGCACGGTGACAGTATAAAAACAATATGCAATTACGCAACATGAAGTACCAAATGCTAATTGGTACTTCATGAAGTGTGTGCAGAGTGAAGGAGAGGTTGTGAAACTGTTTGGGGATTGGAAATGAAAAAGATTAGCCTGCATTTTTTGATAAGTCAGTTTATTTATGGTGGGGGATGAAAAACGGTTGTTTTGCGAGACATTTTTGAGCCGTTGGATTTGATAAGTGAGGATGAATCACAGCCGCCCTTTGTAAAGCGGTTATTCTTGCTTTCTATTGTAGTATAGATAGCCATCACCAACCTGTGTTCTTGTGCTTTGTAATGGTAATTTGTTTCCTTCAAAAAAAAAATTAATGGCTATCTTTTTGAAAAATGATTGGTGATTAAGTGTAAAATATAAAATTACAAATTAAGATATTTTATATTTTAGTAGCATTATTATTATTATATCAAAGTAAGATTATTTTTTTTTGAAAGAATAAAAGTAAGATATTTTAGTAGTATTATTATATGTGTTCATAAAATTGATTAATTATTAGTTTTTAGTAGCATTATTATTATTATTATTATTATTATTATTATTATTATTATTATTATTTGTTGCTGATATAGCTATAGGTAGTTTTAATAATGGCGTTGCATTAGTAGTGAACCGCTACATTAATTTGCCAAACCGCTACATTAAGGGCTGGGCGACCGCACAAGGAATTTTGGGCGGCCGCACAAGTGACGGGCTGGATTGGGTTAAATCCGGCTAGGGTTGAGATTAGGCGTGGTATAAAAGGGAAAATTGTTTTTCCTGGTCTGTGAGACTTCATTGTGCGCAGCCATAGAGAGAAAAACAGAGGACGGCTGCTATTGAAGGGTTCCTTGAGAGAGATTGATAGAAAAGCTAGGTTATTCACTATTGTGAAATTGTGTGAAAGGTTTTCACCTTGATTCTCTTTGTACTCTTCTTGATTATAGTGAATTGATTCTCCGTTGCCTGTGGATGTAGCCAAGTTGGTGAACCACGTAAAATCTCTTGTGTTCATTTATTTTTTAATTTTGTTCCGTTCTTGCTATTTTGTTATTTTGTGCTTTCATCTTTATCAATCAAACAATTGCATTTGGGACCTAAATCCTAACAATTGGTATCTAGAGCTCTGGTTTGTGGATCTTGTATTGCTTATTGGTAACGATGGCAGGGAAGTACGAAATTGAGAAATTCGATCGCAAGGTCAATTTCGGTTTGTGGCAAGTGAAGATGCGAGCAATCTTGGTGGGTAAAAATTGTGTCAAGGCTTTGCTTGGAAAGGCAAGGAAACCGGCAAGCTTGACGGATGAACAATTTGATGATATGGACGAGAAAGCTTTATCTATCTTACACTTGAGTCTCAAAGATGAGGTATTGAGGGAGGTTGTGAGTGAGAAGACAGCGGCAGAGCTTTGGCTTAGGCTTGAGCAATTGTACATGACCAAGAGCATTTGTAACAGGTTGCTACTAATGAAGAAACTCGAGGAGTGCAAACTCAAGACAGGTGAGTCCTTGAAAAATCATCTTGATGAGTTTGATGGTTTGATTATGGACTTAAAGAATGTCGATGTCGTGATTGATGATGAGCAATTGGCGGTAAAATTGCTTTGTTCTCTACCTCCGGAATACATGCACTTTAGAGAGATAGTGTTGTATGGCAAGGATGAGATCTCTATGGAAGAGATCAAGAACGCTCTACTACAACGGGAAGTCATTGAGACGCACTTGACCTCAACAAGTGCTGAATCTCAAGGTGATGGGTTAGTAGCTAGAAGCGGCAGAAAGTCAAGGAGGGGTCAATCTAGTTCAAGTGAGTGCAAAAGAATGTGATATGTCATGGTTGCAATTAGAAAGGACACATCAGAAGGTTTTGTCCAAACCAAGGGGATACAACCGCGAAGACAAAGGGCGAAGCTGGAGTGGTGTTTGAAGACACTAGTGATGACAGTGACTGTGATGCACTTACTGCTTGTGATTCGGGTACCGAAATTCGTGATAGTTGGATTTTGGATTCGGGTTGTTCTTACCATATTAGTCCCAACCGGACATGGTTTTGTTCATATAAGGCTGCTGGTGGAGTAGTCTTATTGGGGAATAATACTGCATGCAAGGTTGTTGGTATTGGGGCTATTAAGGTTAAGATGTTCGATGGAGTAGTGCGGAAATTGCAGAATGTCAGGTATGTTTCTGAACTGAAGAAGAACCTGATTTATCTAGGCACTTTGGATAGCCTTGGGTATAGTATATCCATTGCGAATGGTGAGCTATCGGCTATTAAAGGTGACTTGGTGGTATTGAAGGGAAAAAAAGTGGGGACATTGTACAAGCTTCTTGGGTCTACGGTTGTTGGTAATGTGTCTATTGCAACGGGGTCAACGACTGAGGCGGAGGTTACTCAATCATGGGACATGACATTGGGTCACATTGGCTTGAATGGGATGACAGAAAAGTCTTGGTATTTGCTGTCACAAGCATTGTTAGGTACAGAATTTTGTGTGGAGGCGATTAGGATGACTGCTCACTTGGCTAATCGTACTCTAAATTCTTGCATTGGGATGAAGGCTCTGTTGGAGATTGTAAGGATCCCGTCCTCGGGGCGAAACAAGCAAAGTTCGCACGAGGACAAGATGCCAAACACGGGAACCGGTCAAATTTAACGGAGTCGCCACATTTTGTTAATTTTAAACCCAACAAAATGACAAAGGTTTGAGTTCAAAGGTTCGGAGGTTAGGTTACAACTTGGGAGGAGTTTTTATGTCCTCTCAAATTGCCTCGGACAAAGCCGAGTCTCCCTAAGTTAGTTAAAATGTGCATATGCGTGTGTGTGTATTTAACGGAAAAAATTATGTCGTTGATTTTATTTGAGAAACTCGGCTGAAAAAGGGGCCTTGAGTGATAAGATAAACGTCAGAGGGCAAAACAGACAATTTTGCCCTCCTACCTAAAGTAGCCGTACGGCTGGAGGAGGCAATTCTGGGGTTTTACAGTTTGCTCAAGAACAGTCCAGTTCAGAACAGAAACAGGGTATTCTGTCTGAAGCTGGACAAACTGTTTGTGATCCCAGTTTGCAAGAAATCATTTTACAAGTTTTATAACATCATTCCTATGCTAAATGATCATCACTTGGTCCCCCAAAACAAGTATTTGGGTGTGATCATGAGCAATCATAGGAGAAAATCAAGAAAGTTGATGAATGTCCCCTTTGGACCAAAGTTGGTCATTTGGTGAATAAAGATTGGAACTTTATCACCAAGATGACATTTTATGACTTAAAATCCTTCCAAGAGTCAAAATAACACATAAAGATTGAATCTTTATGACCCAAAAGTGGGATTTTGAGGCTAAACCAAAGAGGAAAATGATAGACACTAAGGTTCCACCACCCTCATGATTATCATGGCCAAACAAGCATACCATTTAAATGAATAAGGAATATAAATGACAATCAACAAGTCTAGGAGTGTCTAGGTTTAGAACCTCTTCCATACAAGGTATGGAGGGCACCTTTGAACTTCTCATAGCTTGGACAAGATAGTAATGTAATAGATAGATATATAGTGCTTGATAATGGACAAGTCTTGCAAGAAACAAAAGGTGCTTGAAATGGACAAGTCTTTGCATGAATGAAGAATAAATACATGTATAACCAAGATATAAGAAAGAAAATAGGAGTAAGATGAAGAGAAAGGAGGGGGGAGGTGGCTTTACCTATGATGGTTAAGGCCAATCTTCCTTTCTTCTCTCCTTTTTTTGTTTGTGATCACTCTCACTCTTACTCTGTGGTAATTCCAGCAGAGTGACCTCTCTAATGTGTATTTCTCCCCCCTGAAATGATCAGCAAGGGGTTCTATTTATAGGGACTGAGGGTGCCCAAACCAGCCGTACGGCTAGGCCCCTCTAGTCCCCAAAGCATCCGTACGGCTCAGCCTGGCGAGCTTCCGGATTTTTCCAATTTTATACCAGAGTAGTCCTGGAATTTATAGCTTATCCTAGGGAGGTCCTGGCCTATCAGCTTATCCCTGAAACGGTGCTAAGGCTACCTCTAAGATAGGTCGGTTTCAGATTGGGGTACTTACAGAGCCCCTCGGCAACGTCGCTTCGAAGGAGCGGGGTTGTCGATAAAAATAAGCATCCCAATCTGACGGGACGACGGCTTTAACCGATTTTGGTTGCATGGCTGGACCTAGTGGTATAGGATTCCTACGTATCCCGTTCGCGGGGAATCAAGCCTAACGTAGTTCGGGGGTACGCGGGGTTACTAAGGTCCGCAAGGAGGCATGACTCTAGGGTCAGAGGCGAGACATGGTCAACTTGGCTCTATGGGAGAGGGTTGACTTGCTGGGGATATGGTCAACTTGACTCTATAGGAGAGGGTTGACTCACACGGGACAGATTTTTACTGGGCTTACGTCAGGGACGGCCAATGGTGACTATTCTAAGTCCAAGCTTGACCGGGGTCAACTCCATCTTTGGGGAGATTGACGGGAAACTGGTCTTACGTCCCTCTAAGGACTGCCGGGAAAAAGGCTCTAGCCTATAATGACTATTCTAAGTCATAGCTAATGGGCTTACGTCGGGGACGACCATACTTTCTCAACAAATTTTTAACTGGGCTTACGTCAGGGACGGCCAATTTTTATGGGCTTACGTCAGGGACGGCCGTGACAAATTTTTAACTGGGCTTACGTCAGGGACGGCCATGATAAATTTTTAACTGGGCTTACGTCAGGGACGGCCAATTTTTCTCAAACATTTAACTGGGCTTACGTCAGGGACGGCCATGACAAATTTTTAACTGGGCTTACGTCAGGGACGGCCAATTTTGGACATTTAACTGGGCTTACGTCAGGGACGGCCAATGATGACTTTTTAACTGGGCTTATGTCAGGGACGGCCAAGTTTGGACATTTAACTGGGCTTACGTCAGGGACGGCCATGACAAATTTTTAACTGGGCTTACGTCAGGGACGGCCATGACAAATTTTTAACTGGGCTTACGTCAGGGACGGCCAATTTTTCTCAAACATTTAACTGGGCTTACGTCAGGGACGGCCATGACAAATTTTTAACTGGGCTTACGTCAGGGACGGCCAATTTTTCTCAAACATTTAACTGGGCTTACGTCAGGGACGGCCATGACAAATTTTTAACTGGGCTTACGTCAGGGACGGCCATTGATGACTTTTTAACTGGGCTTATGTCAGGGACGGCCAAATTTGGACATTTAACTGGGCTTACGTCAGGGACGGCCAATGATGACTTTTTAACTGGGCTTACGTCAGGGACGGCTAAATTTGGACTAGGCAAAAGACCGTTTCCAAATTTTAACTTTTAACTGGGCTTACGTCGAGGACGGCCAATTTTTGGCTTAGAGGGTCGCTCGGGGGACCTAAATTTTATCTCAAAAGGGTCGCTCGGGGGACCTATACTTTTCTCAAAATGGGTCACTCGGGGGACCTAGACTTGTCTCAAAATGGTCACTCGGGGGACCTAGACTTTTCTCGAAATGGTCACTCGGGGGACCTAAACTTTTCTCAAAATGGTCACTCGGGGGACCTAAACTTTTCTCAAAATGGTCACTTGGAGGACCTAAATGTTCTCAGAAGGGGCTTGACTCTTACTTGGTCAACCGGGTCAACATGGGCTTACATCTAGGACGGCCATAATTTATTTCACAAAGCTGGGCTTACGTCGCTAGGACTGCCGGATTTTCGTCTTCGGGAACCTAAATTTTCTAGGTTCAATTCAAGTTGCATGAGCCAAGGAGGGCATTTTTCGGTTGCATTTATGACATTGGTTGGGAAGGGGCTTTAAATGGGTTGGACCACAAAGCTAACTCTCAACAAGAAATCATCAATTCTGACATGGCTAAAGTAGCCGTACGGCTCGAGAAGGAAGTACTCCTTTTTCATTCAATTTTGTTCCAGGCCTGGTCATCTACTTAAGTGCCAGAGTCCTGAGTTCATCAATCAGTTCGTCTTTCTTCATTTCGAGAGCTCCTTCTTCCATGGAACCCTTTCTCATGGAGAAACCACCAAAATTGTCCAAAAATCATCAAGAATGTTCGAGGGTAACCTTAGGCTTTGGATGCGGTCCCACATGAGGAATCACAAGGGAACTTTCCAATCCATGTTTGGCCTTCAATCCCTTTGGTCTCTCAAGGAATTCATTCCGGATCTTGAACTATTGAGGGCCGCTGCGTCCTTTTGGGATGTTAGGAGGCATGTCTATTGTTTCTCCTACAACGAGATCACTCCTACTTATGAGGATTTCAAGGCTTTGGTGGGTGGCGTGGACACGGAGGTCATAGCTCTTCCTTCGGTTGATGACACCATGTGTGTTGAGAGGTTGGTTTCTCTTCTTGGTATTTCTTTGGAAGATGCCCAATGCATGGTCCTTGATCACACTTTTATTGATATTTCGGATGTCCCTGAGAAGTTCATGGAGCGCATGGATGAGGCTTCTTGGAATGCCTTTGGTTTATGCTTCCTTGCCTTTTTCTACATGGTCAGTTCCAAGGGCACCTGCCATCGGGTTTTATTGAGTGTCCTTGAGGAGTGCCGTGCGGGGAAGGATATAGTCCCCTTGATCTTGGGCGAGACCCTTCACGGTATGGACCGCTTGGCTTTGGGGGATGGTTTCATGCGCAGCGGTAGCCCTGCCTTGCTTACTTTGTCGTTGAGGGAGAGGTTGATGGCCATTCCGGAGGCTCCTATCTCTCACAATCCTTGGTCTTACTCTTTGAGAGGCATTATCTTGGACCTAGTTCAGAGTGATTGGGGGGCTTACATGGATCGCCTCACGACTGCCGAGATACGCTGGCTAGTTCCCCATTGGCGTATCGGCTCGGTGCGGGAGTATCAAGATAATTCCCCCTTTTTTCGGGTGCCAGGGCTCTTGGGTTCATCTCATTATATCCCTTCTTTGGTCCGTCGTCAGTTTGGGTTACCGCAGACTCCACTGTTGGAGTGGTCGGGTGTCAACCCGGAGCACTTGAGGCTTTCATCTCTGTCTATGTGGGATTCCTCCACCGTCTCATTTTTGTCCCGGTCGTGGACTTATTCCCTCTTTCTAGCTCGGGCACTTCTTGGGCGAGCGGCTAGCATGGTTTTGACCACGGTGTACTTGGACTGGTATGAACAGACCATGGGACAGACTCAGAGGCTCATTGAGGAGAGGTGCGAGGCTATTCTTGGTGAGACTTATGGTCCTAGCAGGATTCTAAGGGAGACCGAAGCTGTGGCGAGTGGCCATAACATTACTGGAGACGTTGTCGAGGACTATAGAGTTTTGGCAGACCGGAGGATGGCCGCGATGCCTAAGGCGGGGGCACGAATGGAGGATCTACGGGCTCGGGCTGCCGCCAATGCGGCTTTGAGGGCGACCGGGCTCGTAGATGATGCTGGAAGAGCCTCTGATCATGGAAAAGGGGGAATTGACCTCTTTGAGGTGAAGAAAAAGAAGAGCCGGAGAAGTCAAAAGAAGAAGTGGAGGGACGAAGGACAGTGATTTCCATGTATCCACCCATTGCCATTGCAGACACATTAGTTTATCTTAGGTGTTTTAATTATGTCTTAAGCATGTTAGTTGGGTCGAGAGTAGACCGTGCTTGAACTCATCAAAGAAGTGTTTTAACTGTAATGAAAATGGTTACTTATGAAGCCAATTTGCATTCTCATGGAGCTCTTGCTCAAATCCAAATTTGATTTTTATTTATTTTTTAGACCGGACCAAAGATTGGCTGCCTACGTTCCCCTTTTACAAATGAAAATCTAAGGGGCTCAGGTCATCGTAGTTCATTTCTTCCACGAATTTTAGGATGCGACCCTGTTTTTTCTCTAGACCGCCCGAATGGGTTTTCAATCTAGGTGGGTATATTCTTTTAGCATCCCCCCCCCCCTTTTTTTTTTTTAAATAAAGTAACGACGGAGCTTATCACCATTGACTGGGTGCATAAAGGGGTTGCCGTCCAAGTCTGCGAGCCTCATTGCACCCCTGAAAAGACTTCTTGCACCACAAAGGGACCAATCCACACGGGTTCCCATTTCCCATCGGGATTAGACCTCCCCGGGGGTTTTTCCTTAAGGACTAAATCTCCTGCCCGAATCTCTCGGGGCTTTACCTTCTTATCAAAAGCTCGCGCCATTTTTCCTTGGTAGGCACGGATGTGTTCCATGGCCCTCAGGCGACGTTCGTCCAACAAGGCCAGCTCATCATGTCGGCTTCGAAGCCAATCGACCTCGTGGATCTTATTTTCCAACAAAATTCTTAGTGACGGTACTTCCAATTCTGCGGGGAGCATGGCTTCCATTCCGTACGTCAAAGCAAAAGGAGTTTCTCCTGTGGCTATTCTGATCGAAGTTCGGTAGCCCCACAAAGCTAGGTGTATCTTTTCGGGCCAGTCTCTTCCCCGTGTTGCCATCTTTCTAATGATCCTCTCAAGCGTTTTATTGGCGGCTTCTACCGCGCCATTGTTCTGGGGTCTGTATGGGGAGGACTTGTGACGAGTAACTCGGAATTCTCCCAATAATCAATCACATTCACCCTCGAAGTGCGAGCCATTTTCGGTAATGACCTCGTTCGGGACTCCGTACCGGCACATGATATTCTCTTTGATAAATCCCGCCACCTTCTTGGAGGTGAGGACCCGGTATGACTTAGCCTCTACCCACTTTGTGAAGTAATCCACGTCTACCAAAACAAACTCGTGACCATTACTACCAGACGGGGAGATTTTCCCGAAAACATCTATGCCCCATGTTGAGAAGGGCCATGGTGTAGTCATGCAGTAGAGATGATGAGGCGGTAGGTGGTTGAGGTTGGAGAAACGCTGACATTTATCACACCTCCTTACGAATTGCATGCAATCTGTTTCCATTGAGATCCAGAAGTAACCCATCCGCAGAATGGTTTGCATTAATGCCCTTGCGTTCATATGAGGACCACACACTCCACCATGAACTTCTTGCATGAGTTCTTTTGCCCTTTCCCCACTTATGCATCTAAGGAGGAGGCCCTGATGGCGTTTTTTGTATAGGATGTCCCCCAGGATGACGTAGTTGGATGCCAACCGCTTGAGTGCCGTCATACCTTTGGCTTTAATCCCGTGCAAATACTCTCCCTTTTCATTCATGAAGGAAGCTTCTCCTTCTTTGAGGAATTGGTAAATCTGGTTGTACCATGGCTCCTTTACCTCTTCCAGGATTGTTCCGATTTCGAAGCAGTATGCTGGGCTTTCCTTTCTCCCGACCCGGAATGGTTTTATCAATTTTCCCTCGGGGATTTCTACCAATGAAGCCAAAGTTGCCAGGGCGTCGGCGAAACGGTTCTGGTCCCTCGGCAGGTAATGGAAGCTGACCTCTTGGAATTGTGCTATGAGCTCTTCCATATAGGCATGATATTTTCGCAAACCGGGATCCAGTGTTTTCCATTTGTTCGAGACTTGGTTGATAATCAAGGCCGAATCGCCGTATACTTCCAGCTCCTTAACATTCCTTTCCAGAGCTGCCTCCAAACCGGCTGTGCATGCCTCATATTCTGCGGCATTGTTGGTGACGTCAAAGTTCAATTTGATGGCGATGGGGGTGTGCTCGTCTTTTGGATTCACCAAGAGCAATCCTACACCGTTTCCTCTTTTATTAGCAGCTCCGTCGAAGAACAATTGCCACCTATTTCCTCCCTCGAGGGTAAAGATTCCTTTATCTGGGAATTTTGGTTCGGGCCCCCTTTCTTCATTACTAGGGAAATCTGCCAAGTGTTCTGCCAAAACCCTTCCTTTGACTGCCTTTCTCGACACATAACTGATATCGTATTCGGCTAAGAAGAAGGACCATTTGGCAAGCCTCATAGACAAAGATGGCTTTTCCAATAAGCACTTGATGGGGTCTATTTTGGAAATAAGTTGTATCGGATGAGCCTTCATGTAATGTTTTAACTTTCTCACGACCCATACCAATCCTGCGCAAGTCTTCTCAATTGGGGAGTAGTTGATGATCTGGCTTCCTTGTAGCTTACGGCTCACAAAGTAGATGGCATTTTCCACCCTTGAATCTTTCTTCTCTTGGGCCAACATTGCTCCTATCGACGCATCAGTCACCGTTAGGTAAAGCAAGAGTGGCTTGTCCTTGTGCGGAGGGCATAGGATTGGCGGTTGGATGAGGTAGGCCTTAATCTTGTCGAAGGCTTTTTGGCACTCCCCGTTCCATTTGACCTCAGCATTCTTTCTTAGCAGTTTGAAGATGGGCTCACAAATGGGAGTGAGTTGGTTTATGAAGCGGCTGATGTATTGCAACTTTCCCATGAAGGCTTTTACCTCTGTTTGGGTGCGAGGCGGCCTCATTTCTACAATTTCCTTAACCTTTTGAGGATCAATTTCGATGCCCCGTTCGGTGACCATGTATCCCAAAACCTTGCCACGAGAAACCCCAAAAGCGCACTTGGCCAGATTAAGTCTCATGGAGTGCTTCCTAAGCCTGTCAAAGAACTTTCTCAAGTCTATCAAATGTTGCCCGTCAGAACCCTTAGAATGCACGATCATGTCATCAACATACACTTCTATTTCCTTATGGATCATGTCGTGGAAGAGTGCGGTCGCAGCTCTTTGGTAGGTAGCCCCAGCGTTTCGCAACCCGAAAGGCATCACGGTATAGCAAAAGGTTCCCCATGGGGTGGTGAAGGCAGTTTTTTCCTGGTCCTCCTCTGCCATCTTAATCTGGTTATACCCGGCGAAGCCAGCCACAAAAGACTTAACCTCAAAGCTAGAGGTTGTATCCACAAGCATGTCGATGCTTGGGAGGGGAAAGTCATCTTTGAGACTCACTTTGTTGAGATCCCTGAAGTCGACGCAGCATCGAACCTTTCCGTTGGCCTTTGTGACCGTTACTATGTTGGAGAGCCATGAGGGGTATTCTATCACTCTTATAAAGCCGACCCGAAGCAACTTTTCTATCTCTTCTTTGACCTGCAGGGACCATTCTGGTTTGATTCGCCGAAGCTTTTGCTTAACGGGTTTCACCTCGGGGTCTACGGGGATCCTGTGTTCCACGATCGAAGAATCCAACCCTGGCATATCCTTATAAGACCACGCAAACACATCTACATACTCTTTGAGTATCTCAACCAAAGCTTCCCTTTCGGCCCCTTTGAAGTATTCCCCAATCTGTGTCTCCTTTGGCTCATTTTCGGTTCCCAAATTCACCTTAGTCAAAACCTCTTCGGCAGCTTGGGCACGGTTTTCCTCTTGATCAACAAACTGCTTTGATGATTGTTTAATGTTTGGATTGTTTAGTGCATCTGCATTATTAGGTGATTCATTATTAACCATTTTCAGATTATTAGTTAATTTATCATCTAATAAGTTGGCAATGAGGGGATACTCGGAAAGATCTATCATTTCATTCAATGCAAACGGGAATACAACGTTGGCTACAAGTTCATAATCCTCGGGCGTGAGGCCCTCGGAGGAGACAGACTCGAATTCAAAGACAAGAGATTGGGGAGACTCAACTACATTGGACCCTATGGCATTTGACTCTAGGGGACGAGGGACCAGTCCAAGTTTCGCGGTCATTTCTTCTTTGCTCGCCACCGGTCCTGAGAAGGTTACCCAATTTTTCAGAGGCATGTCCGTTGGCTTTGCAAGATTGTGTGGGTCAAAGGTTGCAAGCGGTCCATCTTCAATCACGGCAATCATTTCCTTTTCGAAGTCAATTAGGTCAGGCACAACCATGTCTTCTCCGAACATTCTTTGCATTACCACACCGTTCCACTCATTGCTCATAGCATCCTTGGCGGCGCCCTTAGGAACTTCCTCCTCAAACTTGTATTCGCCATTTTGTCCCCAGATGGATCCCCTTTCCTTGCTAGCTCCCGTCACAGACAAGGTTTCAAACTCTTTTACCATTTCGGGCACCCCCTTGAAGGTGTATTCATGGCTGATAGTAGTATCAGTAGGATCTTTTATCTTGGGCGTATCCAGAAATGCCCTCCTCACGGGGTTTGCCACCACCCTTCGGAACCTTTTGAGATCCTCTTGCAACTTATCCCAATTGGTCATCATCGGCTCTCTTGGCTCTGGGGGTTCGACTTGAACTCCCCCCTTCACAAAGTAACGGCTCATATCAAAGGTATAAGGACGAAGGTTGGGGGTTTTAAACGGAGTCCTTTGAGCCCTGGATTGGCTTTTATTCCAAGCCACTTCCTTATCCATCATGAGGTCTCCGGGGTGGGTTTGTATCCCAAGCCATGAAGCGTGTTTTGCTCTTTGATCTCAACAATCTTGTGAGTCCCTTGGAGCTTTCTTCCTAGTCCGAGCCCCGGGAGGTAGCGCATCAGGCGCATCATTCTCATCGCAGGAGGAATCTTATACTTGGTGAGCGTGAGATCTACACAACAAATGTGGGTTTTGGGTGGTACTTCTGTGAAGCCAGTCAAAGCCATGTCGCTTCCCTCATGCTTAATTTCTAACACATGAATCCCATTGGTGTTGGTTCCTTCTATGGTCACGCTGTCCCCATAAATGGTTGTCAAGTTACCCCCTTACACGTATTTCACACATTGATGGAGAGTGGAGGCGACCCCGTTGACTTTGTGGAGCCACGGGCGTCCCAATAAGGCAGTAAAGGATATGGGGATGTCGAGCACTTGGAAGTCGGTCGACATCATTTGTTTCCCAAACCAAAGGTTCAAAGTGGCCACCCCAAAGACTGAGCGGGCCGTGGAATCATAAGCCTTGACAGTGATCGCGGAAGGCTTTAGGTCGGTGGTCTTAAGGCCAAGTAGGTCCATCATCTTGGCGGGGAGGACATTCATGGCGGAGCCGTTATCGACCAGAACCCGAGGGAGACGGCGATCGTCCAATTGTACCGTGATGTAAAGGGCCTCGTTATGGCTAGCCCCAAACTTCGGCAAATCCAAATCTGTGAATGTGATGATATTTCCATACTGAACACTTCCGATCATTTGTACGGCCTCCTCGGGGGTAGCTGTGGTGGGTACCATAGTGTGGGCCAAGCATTCCTCCAACTTGAGCTTATGAGGGTAGGAGGAAGTAAGGATGGACCACAAAGATGTATTAGCTTGTGTCCTATTAAGTTGGGCTAAGATGGGATCCTCTTCTCCGGAACCTGGGGGTTTTGCCTCGTCAACAAGAAGGGGAGGTGCTCGGTGTTCCGGTGGTGGAGGTTTTTTAGGGTTCTCCGTGTGCACTTGCCCTGATCGAGTTAATACACTCACTTCCAAGGGGTCATCGACTTTTATCATCTCATCTCCGATAGGCGGAGGGTTTTGGGTACCGTACGGCCATGCCTCCCTCCTTAACTCATTTACCGTGACCATTCGTTTTGGGGTGGATGTTGACCCACAAATTTTCCCTAGGGAGATAGGGTGGTGGTTCTGGCTCTTCCCGGCTCCCACAGTTTCACGGAGCTTTTCCAGGGTGAGCATGCAGCAATAATCATCTGGGAACGCTGACCCGTCAAACAGCGGCGGTGGCGGAGATAGTGGTGGCAAAGCTAAGAAATCATCCAAGGCTGGAAATTCCTCTTTTCCCAATTTCGGGGAGAAAACACAAGGAGCCATATTTGAGGATACTTCATCATCATCACTTTCACATAGGATCCGGAGCTCCTTGTGAGGTAGAGAACGAATGGCTTCTTTCATTTAGGTGAGATAATCAATCGTTTCTGGGATCCTTGCTACCTCGGACCCGTTTCGTTTAATTGTCCTCTTGCCCGTAGATGAACTACATGCCTCAATGATACGGAAGCAATCATCATGGGAAAGGCCATCCCCATTCGAGCCTTGGCTTTCGCTGTCCAACGTACTCTTAATGGACTTTTCCATCTCCTCCATACATTGTTCAAACGTTAAATCATGTTCGGTGAGTGTTATTACGACCAATTCATCGGAATTTTGGTGGGGTACCCTTGCACTCATCACATTGGCGATCATAAAGTCGGATGGGCATCTCATATCTCCCTCTTGCACACATGCCCATAAGGCTTCCTTCCATTCTTCCCCAATCTGAGCCATTGGGACATTGAATTCCAAAAGGTTCACAGGTGTAGGCTCCTCGAACTCAATCTTATTAATGCCTTGGTTGTTGGGGAAAGGGTTATTAATCACGCTCGGGCCACGGGGGTGTTCAAGTTTTCCTTTGTCGATGAGGTCGAGGATGATGCGTTTTATTATGGAGCAATCATCGGTATTGTGGCCATGATAATTGTGGAAGGCGCATCTTTTGTTTTGGTTAAAGGGTTTCTCGGGATTCCTCGGCTGATAGTTGACCAAAGGTTTTACAAGGCCTTGCTTGACTAACCCTTCGAACACCTTACTTATAGGCATTCCGAAATCCTCAAACCTTACATACTGACGCCTTTCTGCAGTCCCACCCTTTTGAGAGGCTTGCCTTGAGCTTCCTTCTTGGATGCTGTTAACCGTTCCCAGGGTTTCTTTCCCTTTACCGGTGGTCGGAGGGCGGTACCTATAGGAGTTTCCGCTATTTTGGGCCGGAGACTGTTCATTGAGAGCCTTCTCAAATTTGGATCCTGCGGTTACCATGGCTCGGAGATTGGGGTAGAAGTGATGGCTGATCAAAGCTCGCAGTTGGGGTTTCAAGCATGACTGAAATATATCCAACTGTTCATCCTCGGTGGGAGGATTGGAAATTTCTCCCAATTTGTAGTTCCATCTTTTGTAAAACGCTCTGATCGGCTCTTCGGTCTTTTGCAGTGTGCTTTGCAAATCGGTGCGATTGGTTTTCCACTCCAAGTTAGAACGGTACTTGGTGAGGAATGCTTCCTTAATCCGGTCCCATGTGGTTCGAGACTCATCCTTTAAGTTGAAGAACCATTTGAGTTCATTTCCCCTTAAGGACAACTGAAAGTGATCAGCCATTTGCTGCACGGTGCAACCCTTCGCCCTCATTGCCAAGGTTTAGGCGTTGAGGTGAGTCTGGGGACAGGCGGTCCCATCAAATTTATCAATTTCCGGCATTTTGAATCGATGAGGGAGGGGGACGACCTTATCGGGGTCCGTGACTCCCGAGGTGAACTTCTTCTCGTTCATTCCCTCGAACCTTTCCTCCATTTGTTTCAGCTTCTCAACTATCCATCCCACTTGAGGGTCCACATGGGGGTTGGAGTTGACGGATCCCATGATTTGACTTGTCAATGGCACTGCGTTGGGAGGTGAAGTGGTGGAGGGAACTATCGGAGGAGGATTTGTAGGTGGCAAGTGGGTGTAGACATACCCTGGCGCCAGGTTGCTTGTTGGGATATATGGTGGGGTAGTTTTGGATGTTTGGGCCATCGGGTAGTAGAGTGGGTAAGGCACTTCTCTAGAGATGGTTGGCAGGGCCGGAGGCGGCAAGCCGGCAGTAGATGGGGCCAAGAGTGCTTGACAGTTTGGGACCGTGTCACATAGATTGAACCCCAGTGGGTACATGGAAGCGACACCCGGTGGGACAAGGGGAACATGAGTGATGGGCACATTTTGATGAGTGGCGGTTTGGGATGTGGGACATGAGGTCCCCACATTTGGGTAAGTTTGAGGGGGCGGGACCCGACTGTACCCTTGAGGCGGCACATTCTCAATTCCTTCTTCATCAGTGATTTCAACAAAGCCTCCGTCATTTTCAAACACAATGGCTACCCCTTTCTGTCTCATGATCTCCGTAACCCTGTTCTGCATATCCTCGAGGCGTTTTCTGTCATTCTCTTCCCGGGCCCTGGCGGCCTCTAAAACCTGTACCAACTCTTCCCTGCTAAGACCGTTCGGATCTGTGGCATTGTCACCCCCACTACTACTTCCTGCCGGGCTAGTCATTTGGAAAAACCTCAATGAAGCTGTCGATGAACTGTTCGACTCGGCACTAATCAGGCGATGACCCGGAACTCTGACCCACTTTTTATGCGCTGCGGAGAAGGAGGTTTATTTCAGACTCAGGTATGGACTTGGGTCGGTGTTTAGGGACAGACAGGCTTTAGGCTCATGCAACATGAAAGTTTATTATTATTGATTAATTATGTTCACGTTTACTTAAAACTGATTTATTCCTAACTGGTTGGAAAAGATCGCTCTTCTTTTTCGCAACTATTCTAAATCCTGGATCAGTGGAGGCCATCACTACGCCTATAGACCCCTCGTTTTTCACCTGTATTGCACGCTCCCAAGGACGGACTATCCCGGGCGAGGGTCCTATAGGGAACGCAGCTTCCACCAATCAAAAGAAGTGAACCTAGGGTCTAGTGCATCGTAAGGTTCCCAATATGCGGGTCATCCTAATCATGGTTAAGCCCCAGTCGGAATCGAGACTTTTCCCCGAAGGCTACACCGAAGGCTGCGCCGACATTCCGTCATGACCTCATTTTGAATGAGGCGTCTCGATCCTTGACCATGGGCTTAAGGATGATTAAAATAAGTCGTTCATTAGGGCTTAACGACACAGTGTCATCCTATCCTTAGTACATGGCCCTTGCTAATTGCGGTCGTCACTAACACACGAGTTGGAGGCTGGTTAGGTCACGCTTGCATTTCATCAAGGAGTCACAACTCGGGCATTAATTTGGCCACAATTAGCTTTGAGCACGTATCAAGGATGTGGTAACGTGATCTAGACCAAAAACCAACCATAGTCACGGTATTTGTGTGTCACGGACAAGTGTGGTTGACTCGGTTCGGAAGGGAAGGTGGGATGGACCCGTGCACGCATCGAAGGGAACAAGAGCGCCCTACGAGCTGCATCGTGGCATCCACCCTGGGATTTGGAACGTGCACGGTCAAGTGCGCGTGGTGTGAAGTCATTCTATGCTCCTTTTTTGAGTAAAAAGAGAGATTTTCAATTCATTTTTCGATATCATGAGCATGGCACAAGCAAGATATGAACAAGTATGAACAAGCATGAATTGAGCAATCTATACACAATAAATCAAAGAATATAAGCAAACAAAGACCAAAACTTGTACATGTACCAAGTTGTGCACAACAAAGAATTTTGAATCAAACTTTTGCAAAAGAAATATTTTACATTGAAACCCTTTTGTACAAAGCAATTTGTGCACAACGAGGAGACTCAAGAAAACCCTTACAAAAGGGGTTATGCACGATGAGGTTTTGGAAACCATTTTATTGACAAAAGATCATGCATAACCAAGTTTTATTACCTTTTAAAACCAAGTTTTGGCCAAAAGAATGAAGGTAACGTGCACAAGTAAGACTGTAAATTTGGAACCTGGACAAGTAGAAGCAGATGGGCCCCCAGAATGTTGCAGCCCTGCACCAAACTGTTAATTGGCAACATTCTGGCCCCTACCCAAAGTAGCCGTACGGCTAAAGCAAGAGGGTGAAGATTTTTCTCAGTTTCTCCAACTTCTGATCATCAAGCCCCAGTTTATTGTGTTTCCAGAACGTATGTACTCAAAACAGTTCAAACAGAAACAGCAAACACACACAAATATGCAAGAAGTCAACTAACAGGAACGGGAGTTTGACCCACACAAGAATGCCCCCGAACCTTCTAGAAAGAAGTCCGAAAGCACTCTAATCCCCAGCGGAGTCGCCACTGTAAGGATCCCGTCCTCGGGGCGAAACAAGCAAAGTTCGCACGAGGACAAGATGCCAAACACGGGAACCGGTCAAATTTAACGGAGTCGCCACATTTTGTTAATTTTAAACCCAACAAAATGACAAAGGTTTGAGTTCAAAGGTTCGGAGGTCAGGTTACAATTTGGGAGGAGTTTTTACTGTCACACCCCCAGGTCCCGGGATCCCCTAATAGAACCTCGAACCCGGATGCGCGTGACTAACGAGGAACAAGAAACTTAACAAGAAACTGGATGACATATGTTTATAACAAACTGATATGATATATATACTCTAGAGTAAGGAGCTATACTAGCTCACAACACGAGTTCTAGACAAGAAAATTAAAACCAAACTTAAATACATACACAGCGGAAACATGCCTAGCACATAAGCTGGCATCAAGAATACTATACAAGATGTCTAATGACAACAAGAACTGAACAAGACTGTCTACCCCAAAATAAGGAGTTACAAAACCCATAATACATCGTCCTCACCAAATGTAAAAGGACACAAGCCCCAAAATAATCACGACCTGCGTAGTAAACTCCCAGCTATGTCGAGCCTCACTGCGCACTATCCTTCCTTTGATCTAAGGAAAACAATTAAACAAGGAACGGGGTGAGATAAATCTCAGTAAGCTATTAGATGCAACTACATGACATGTTATCATGCAATTCAAGTAGATACTCAAGTAATCATATATCAAGTATCATCAAGTAACAAGTATATGAGAGGATAATCCACTCATCAATTAGCACATAAGGCTAAACAAGCAAGCTATAAAGGATATTGCTTCCTTCCTTATTCCTCCCAAGCATACCATTGTTGTCGTAGCTTGTATTACTTTGACAATCACGATCAATAACAGGAACTGATTATTCAGTATATATCAGAAGACCCGGTAACCAGTGTCATTCCCAATATCAAGACTCACGAGTATTCATGAGGTGTTCAAGAGTTTAGCATTCACTTAAGTCAGGCTTATTGCTCCAACCAAGGAAGCTATGCCCTTACTATGGCCGGTAGTAAGGGGTCGAGCGCAAATACATAGGGACCCGATTGTCACTTAAGCCCTAGCTCTCGCGACAAGGGTGAACCTATATATTTCCGAAACAAGCAAGGAGAACCAGCTGGACTCACACAAGAATGTACAAGTAGGTATTTACTTGAACTACGGGAGAAGAACTAATCCAAAAGTAGTGGACTAGCTCAACAAGGAGCATGCTTCAAGTAATCAAGAAGTCACCTTGTTATCAAGCAACTATATGCACTGTTTGCACATACCCAACAAGAACATGTCTCATACTAGTAAGTACTTGTTCATAGCACTTTCAAGTTCACTACCATACATATGTATTGGTGTCAAGTCAAGAACAAGAATTTATTATCTCATATCCAAGTTCTCAATCCACTTCTATGGATGTTTAAGACATGTACAAGATTTTATTGTCTTATACTTCAAGTTATAACTCCAATCTTTGGACATTCAAGCATGTATAAGAGCTATACATTTACTCTTACAAAATCCCAATCCTATTCTTAGGATGTTCAATTTCAAGACTTTGCTCTAATGCCCCTAAGGTGCACAATCATTGGTTTCAAGACAAGTATAACACATTAGTGCTTGTTCATAGCACTTTCAAGACATATAAAAGAGTTACTACTCTTATACTTAAGTTCTCATTTGAGTTCTATAAGTTTTCATGTTCAAGACTAAGCTCTCATTTTAATTCAATGAGTATACATGTTCAAGACCAAGTTCTGATGCCCCTAAGGTGTCACAACACTTGCTAGGACATCTTATACTAAGGTTATATACCTTAACTAGAGTTACTTCCAACTTATACAAACTTTAAACAACATTTTGTTCTTCAGGTAACTGTGCGGTCGCCTAAAATGGCCTGTGCGGTCGCACACAAGCAGGTCAATTCCTTTGAAAAACCTTTCAGAAAGATGGGCGGTCGCCCAAGGTTTTTTTGTGCGGTCGCACAAGGTACCAAAATGCGAAATTTTTATTTCTTTCCCAGGTTAAGAAATTTTCCGTCCCAAAACGTAGGAGTAACTTTTACTATCAATTTCAACAACTCCAAAAGGCATAACATTTATAAACTATACTTTCCAAGTTCTTTCATCATTTCACACAGAGGATTATTACTCCCTTTGTCCCAAATTTACAAGTACCACAAAAATCATCCCAAACACGAAATTAACATTCACAAGTATCGAGAATAACATTTATGCATGTTATTACAAGCAAGGGGGAGCTAATAACTTACCTAGTCAAAAATCAAGATTACCCAAATAAATTTCTGTTCGGCCTGGAACGCTCTATTCAACGCCACCAATATATATCCGGGATCGGAATGAAGAACGGAGGGATAATTAAGCTCGAGGAGTCGAGAATAGGGTAAACTTTTAACCCTAGCTTTTGAAACAGAGGAAACAACGTAAAGCAATTTGGGGAAATGACTCAGAGAAGAAGAAGGCAAACAAGTTTATCTTTCAACTTTCCAAGAATTTCACTTAGGCCCCTAAAGTTTCACTTTTAATAAAAAGGCCCCTAAAGTCAAATTTTCACAAATGACCCAAAAGTCAAAACTAGACATTTAACCACCTTAACTATTTAAAGCAGTTAAAAATTTAACCCAAGTAAAACTAACACATAATATGCAAGTTCAAGTATTTAACAAATAGGTCAAATATTTAACAAGAAATAGGATGGGCGTTACATCCTCCCCACCTTAAAGAAAATTCGCCCACGAATTTTACTTACGAAAGTTTTCAAATATGCTCGGGTATTTATCTCGCATCTCTTTCTCGGTTTCCCAAGTAGCCTCTTCAATTTCATGATTCCTCCAAAGGACCTTCACAATAGGAATCCTTTTGGTACGCAAGACTTGCTCTTTCCAGTCAAGAATTTCAACAGGTTGTTCCTCATAAGACAAATCAGGCTGAAATGGAATAGCCTCATACTCAAGAACATGTGACTCATCCGCCATATACTTGCGAAGCATAGATACATGGAATACATCATGAATACCAGATAAAGAAGGAGGTAAAGCCACTCTATAAGCCAACTTACCAACTCTTTCAAGAATTTCAAATGGACCGATATAACGAGGAGATAACTTTCCTTTCTTCCCAAATCTCTTTATACCTCTACGAGGAGAGACCTTCAAGAATACAAAGTCACCTACTTGGAATTCAAGATCCCTTCTACGATTATCTGCATAACTCTTTTGTCTACTCTGAGCTGTGCGCAATCTATCTCGAATGAGTTTCACACTCTCAACTGATTGTTGAACCATTTCAGGACCCAAGAGTCTAGCTTCTCCCACTTCATTCCAGCATATAGGAGATCGACATTTTCTGCCATAAAGAGCCTCATATGGAGTCATTTCAATGCTAGACTGATAACTGTTGTTATAAGCAAACTCAACCAAAGGAAGATGAGTATCCCAACTACCTTTGAAATCAACAACACAAGCACGTAACATATCTTCAAGAATCTGTATAAGTCTCTCAGATTGTCCATCAGATTGAGGATGAAAAGTTGTACTGAAATTCAATTTTGTACCCATGGCACCCTGAAGAGCCTGCCAGAATCGAGAAGTAAAACAAGGATCTCTATCAGATACAATACTCACAGGAACCCCATGCAGTCGGACTATCTCCTGAACATACAAAGATGCCAACTGAGACAATGAATATCCCATGGAAACTGACAAGAAGTGAGCTGATTTAGTCAGCCTATCCACTATAACCCAAACAGCATCATGGCCTCGTTTGGTACGTGGCAAACCAGTCACAAAATCCATAGTAATATGCTCCCATTTCCACTCTGGAATTTCTAATGGTTGCAACAAACCTGCTGGACGTTGATGTTCCACGTTAACTTGTTGACAAGTCAAGCATTTGGACACATACTCAGCAATTTCTCTTTTCATATTGTTCCACCAAAAATGTTTCTTCAAGTCTTGGTACATTTTAGTGCTTCCAGGATGAATAGTATACTTGGCTTTGTGAGCCTCTTCAAGAACTCTCTTTTTAATCCCAGGATCAACTGGAATACAAACTCGACCTCGAAAGGTAAGAATTCCATCACTGTTGAAAGAAAAATCTGGTTGCTTTCCTTCATTCATTCCACTAATGATTTTCTGCAATTCAGAATCTGTTACCTGAGCTTCTTTGATCTGTTGGAGTAAATCTGAAGTAGCCTTTATATTAGCAAGGATAATTCCATGATTTGATTCACAAGGACTTCAATCACACAAGTCTTCAAACATCTTCCATTCACGAATCATCAAGCAAGAAATATAAGTCTTTCTGCTCAGTGCATCTGCCACAACATTTGCCTTTCCTGGATGATAAAGGATAGTACAATCATGATCCTTCAATTTATCCATCCATCTACGTTGTCTCATATTAAGCTCTTTTTGAGAAAACAAGTACTTCAAGCTTTTATGATCGGTAAAGACTTCAAATTTGGTTCCATACAAGTAATGCCTCCATTTATGCAAAGCAAAAATAATTGCAGCCAACTCTAGATCATGAGTAGGATAATTCTTTTCATAAGGAGATAATTTTCGAGAAGCATAATCTATTACCTTGCCATCTTGCATCAGAACACAACCCAATCCTTCTTTAGAAGCAACAGTATAAACCATGAAATGCTCAGAACCACTAGGCAAAGCCAAGACTGGAGCTGTAGTCAAGCGCCTTTTTAACTCTTGAAAACTTGCTTCACATTTGTCATTCCACTCAAAAGAAATAGCTTTTCGAGTCATATTAGTCAATGGAGTAGCAATCTTGGAGAATCCCTCAATGAACCTCCGATAGTAACTAGCCAAGCCCAAGAAACTACGGATCTCTGTCACTGTAGTTGGCCTCTTCCAGTTTACAACTGCTTCAACCTTGGAAGGATCTACTGCAATACCAGTAGCAGACACAACATGCCCCAAGAATGAAACCTCTTCTAACCAGAAAGCACATTTGCTGAATTTTGCAAATAATTGTTTTTCACGAAGAACTTGCAATACCACTCTGAGATGTTGTTCATGCTCAGCCCGTGATTTAGAATACACAAGAATGTCATCAATGAATACCACCACGAAACAATCAAGATATGGCTTGAAAATACGGTTCATCAAATCCATAAATACAGCTGGAGCATTTGTCAAACCGAATGGCATAACAATAAACTCATAATGTCCATACCTGGTACGGAAAGCTGTCTTTGGTATATCCTCAGATCTGATTTTCAACTGATGATAACCACTTCTCAAGTCAAGCTTCGAGTACACTACTGAACCTTGAAGCTGATCAAACAAATCATCAATACGAGGTAACGGATATTTGTTCTTGATAGTTACCTGAATAAGATCTCTGTAATCAATACACAATCGCAGAGTCCCATCTTTCTTTCTAACAAATAACACTGGTGCACCCCACGGTGATACACTAGGCCTGATGAAGCCCATTTCAAGTAATTCCTCAAGCAGTGTTTTCAACTCTCTCAACTCAGCTGGAGCAATTCTATAAGGTGCTTTAGAGATTGGTGCTGTACCTGGTAATAACTCAATACAGAACTCAAGCTCTCGATCAGGTGGCATGCTATACTCAGAAGAGAACACATCTGAAAATTCAGAGACAACTTCCATCTTGGGAACAGATAAACTCTGGTCAAGCACACATGCGAGATACCCGGCACAACCACGAGATAAAATTTTTCTAGCTTTTAAAGCAGAAATAACATGTATAGCACATAAAGGCCTATTACCCTCAAAGGTAAAATCAGGCAAACCAGGAATAGAAAAAGTTACTACTTTTCTATAACAATCAACAGATGCATGATGCACATAAAGCCAATCCATGCCAAGAATCACGTCAAAGTCCCTTATAGGTAACACGGCTAGGTCAGCAAGAAGGGCATGATCACCCACAAGAACCTCACATTTCTTGTAAACCTCAGAAGCAAACATGCAATCTCCCATAGGGGAAGATACTTCTAGCACATAAGGCATAGAATCAGGAAGAACATGCAAATGGGACACAAAATGAGATGCCACATAAGAATGAGATGAGCCTGGATCTATCAAGACTCGCGCTCTCGTACTAGAAAGTAATATAATACCTCCTATGACCGCAGAAGACTCAGCTACACCCTGCTGATCTAGAGCAAACACGCGACCCTGAACTTTTGGTCGACCCCCACTATCTCTCTTGGAACCTGAGGCCTGTTGACTTGTAACCCCAACTTGATTTCCTCTACCTTTAGGACAATTCTTGACAAAGTGCCCAGTTTCACCACAAGATAAACACTTTCCTTGCTTTAGCCAACACTTGTCTTCAGAATGGCCTTCTTTCGAACAAAAACCACATACTTTCCTGGAACCTTGAACTGTTGTCCTCGAACCAATTGACACACTACCTTTACTTTCAGTTGGTTGTCGGAATCGACGATCTTGGCGGCTAGATTTACCACCTTTTGAACCAGATCCCTGAGTTTTCTCTGACACACGACCAGTCATGGTTGTTCCCAACTTCACCTTGTGTTCTTCAATATCATTTCCAATAGTATAAGCCTTCTCCACTGCTTGGTGATAACTAGTAAGCTGTAGAGAAAGAAGTTGCTTCCTATACTCAGTCCTCAACCCCTTCACGAACCTCTGTGCCTTCTTGGCTTCATTTGGAACTAAGTGATCACAATACCTCGCTAATTCTGTGAACTTGGTTGAGTATTTCCCCACTGTCAAGCTTCCCTGCTCCAGATTAAGAAATTCCATCTCCTTTCTGTCTTGGACTACTGTTGGAATAAACTGTGACTTGAATGCTTTAAGAAAATTTTCCCAAGTTTGTGGTACCCCTTCCAGTTCCCAACTTTTACTCAACACTTGCCACCAATGTTCAGCGGCTTTCTCAAGTTTAAAGGTTGCAAAGGTTACCTTATCACCACCTGCACATCTCAAGGCTGTAAAGATCTTCTCAATACTTTCAATCCACTCCTCAGCCTTCTTAGCATCAAATTCCCTGTCAAAGCTACGAGGTTTCAACTTCAAGAACCTTGTAAGGCGATTGGGATAATCCCAGTCTACATTATCAACCATTTCTTCTTGAGGAGTTATAGATCTCAGCTGATTACTGCCACTTGTACCTTCAGAACTCAGTGTACCTGTAGGTAAACACTCGGCATTAATAACACCCCAAGAATCACCCATACCTAGGCCATAGACCCTTTCCAGACTTAGAGCAAACCAAGGTAGCTAAACAGGGTAGCTAAACCAGGGTAGCTCTGATACCAACCTGTCACACCCCCAGGTCCCGGGATCCCCTAATAGAATCTCGAACCCGGATGCGCGTGACTAATGAGGAACAAGAAACTTAACAAGAAACTGGATGACATCTGTTTATAACAAACTCATATGATATATATACTCTAGAGTAAGGAGCTATACTAGCTCACAACACGAGTTCTAGACAAGAAAATTAAAACCAAACTTAAATACATACACAGCGGAAACATGCCTAGCACATAAGCTGGCATCAAGAGTACTATACAAGATGTCTAATGACAACAAGAACTGAACAAGACTGTCTACCCCAAAATAAGGAGTTACAAAACCCATAATACATCGTCCTCACCAAATGTAAAAGGACACAAGCCCCAAAATAATCACAACCTGCGTAGTAAGCTCCCAGCTATGTCGAGCCTCACTGCGCACTATCCTTCCTTTGATCTAAGGAAAACAATTAAACAAGGAACGGGGTGAGATAAATCTCAGTAAGCTATTAGATGCAACTACATGACATGTTATCATGCAATTCAAGTAGATACTCAAGTAATCATATATCAAGTATCATCAAGTAACAAGTATATGAGAGGATAATCCACTCATCAAGTAGCACACAAGGCTAAACAAGCAAGCTATAAAGGATATTGCTTCCTTCCTTATTCCTCCCAAGAATACCATTGTTGTTGTAGCTTGTATTACTTTGAAAATCACGATCAATAACAGGAACTGATTATTCAGTATATATCAGAAGACCCGGTAACCAGTGTCATTCCCAATATCAAGACTCACGAGTATTCACGAGGTGTTCAAAAGTTTAGCATTCACTTAAGTCAGGCTTATTGCTCCAACCAAGGAAGCTATGCCCTTACTATGGCCGGTAGTAAGGGGTCGAGCGCAAATACATAGGGACCCGATTGTCACTTAAGCCCCAGCTCTCGCGACAAGCGTGAACCTATATATTTCCGAAACAAGCAAGGAGAACCAGCTGGACTCACACATGAATGTACAAGTAGGTATTTACTTGAACTACGGGAGAAGAACTAATCCAAAAGTAGTGGACTAGCTCAACAAGGAGCATGCTTCAAGTAATCAAGAAGTCACCTTGTTATCAATCAACTATATGCACTGTTTGCACATACCCAACAAGAACATGTCTCATACAAGTAAGTACTTGTTCATAGAACTTTCAAGTTCACTACCATACATATGTATTGGTGTCAAGTCAAGTATAAGATTTTATTATCTCATATCCAAGTTCTCAATCCACTTCTATGGATGTTTAAGACATGTACAATATTTTATTGTCTTATACTTCAAGTTATAACTCCAATCTTTGGACATTCAAGCATGTATAAGAGTTATACATTTACTCTTACAAAATCCCAATCCTATTCTTAGGATGTTCAATTTCAAGACTTTGCTCTAATACCCCTAAGGTGCACAATCATTGGTTTCAAGACAAGTATAACACATTAGTGCTTGTTCATAGCACTTTCAAGACATATAAAAGAGTTACTACTCTTATACTTAAGTTCTCATTTGAGTTCTATAAGTTTTCATGTTCAAGACTAAGCTCTCATTTTAATTCAATGAGTATACATGTTCAAGACCAAGTTCTGATGCCCCTAAGGTGTCACAACACTTGCTAGGACATCTTATACTAAGGTTATATACCTTAACTAGAGTTACTTCCAACTTATACAAACTTTAAACAACATTTTGTTCTTCAGGTAACTGTGCGGTCGCCTAAAATGGCCTGTGCGGTCGCACACAAGCAGGTCAATTCCTTTGAAAAACCTTTCAGAAAGATGGGCGGTCGCCCAAGGTTTTTTTGTGCGGTCGCATAAGGTACCAAAAAGCGAATTTTTTATTTCTTTCCCAGGTTAAGAAATTTTCTGTTCCAAAACGTAGAAGTAACTTTTACTATCAATTTCAACAACTCCAAAAGGCATAACATTTATAAACTATACTTTCCAAGTTCTTTCATCATTTCACACAGAGGATTATTACTCCCTTTGTCCCAAATTTACAAGTACCACAAAAATCATCCCAAACACGAAATTAACATTCACAAGTATCGAGAATAACATTTATGCATGTTATTACAAGCAAGGGGGAGCTAATAACTTACCTAGTCAAAAATCAAGATTACCCAAATAAATTTTTGTTCGGCCTGGAACGCTCTATTCAACGCCACGAATATATATCCGGGATCGGAATCAAGAACGGAGGGATAATTAAGCTCGAGGAGTCGAGATTAGGGTAAACTTTTAACCCTAGCTTTTGAAACAGAGGAAACAACGTAAAGCAATTTGGGGAAATGACTCAGAGAAGAAGAAGGCAAACAAGTTTATCTTTCAACTTTCCAAGAATTGCACTTAGGCCCCTCAAGTTTCACTTTTAACAAAAAGACCCCTAAAGTCAAATTTTCACAAATGACCAAAAAGTCAAAACTAGACATTTAACCACCTTAACTATTTAAAGCAGTTAAAAATTTAACCCAAGTAAAACTAACACATAATATGCAAGTTCAAGTATTTAACAAATAGGTCAAATATTTAACAAGAAATAGGATGGGCGTTACATTTACGTCCTCTCAAATTGCCTCGGACAAAGCCGAGTCTCCCTAAGTTAGTTAAAATGTGCATATGCGTGTGTGTGTATTTAACAGAAAAAATCATGTCGTTGATTTTATTTGAGAAACTCGGCTGAAAAAGGGGCCTTGAGTGATAAGATAAAGGTCAGAGGGCAAAACAGACAATTTTGCCCTCCTACCTAAAGTAGCCGTACGGCTGGAGGAGGCAATTCTGGGGTTTTACAGTTTGCTCAAGAACAGTCCAGTTCAGAACAGAAACAGGGTATTCTGTCTGAAGCTGGACAAACTGTTTGTGATCCCAGTTTGCAAGAAATCATTTTACAAGTTTTATAACATCATTCCTATGCTAAATGATCATCACTTGGTCCCCCAAAACAAGTATTTGGGTGTGATCATGAGCAATCATAGGAGAAAATCAAGAAAGTTGATGAATGTCCCCTTTGGACCAAAGTTGGTCATTTGGTGAATAAAGATTGGAACTTTATCACCAAGATGACATTTTATGACTTAAAATCCTTCTAAGAGTCAAAATAACACATAAAGATTGAATCTTTATGACCCAAAAGTGGGATTTTGAGGCTAAACCAAAGAGGAAAATGATAGACACTAAGGTTCCACCACCCTCATGATTATCATGGCCAAACAAGCATACCATTTAAATGAATAAGGAATATAAATGACAATCAACAAGTCTAGGAGTGTCTAGGTTTAGAACCTCTTCCATACAAGGTATGGAGGGAACCTTTGAACTTCTCATAGTTTGGACAAGATAGTAATGTAATAGATAGATATATAGTGCTTGATAATGGACAAGTCTTGCAAGAAACAAAAAGTGCTTGAAATGGACAAGTCTTTGCATGAATGAAGAATAAATACATGTATAACCAAGATATAAGAAAGAAAATAGGAGTAAGATGAAGAGAAAGGAGGGGGGAGGTGGCTTTACCTATGATAGTTAAGGCCAATCTTCCTTTCTTCTCTCCTTTTTTGGTTTGTGATCACTCTCACTCTTACTTTGTGGTAATTCCAGCAGAGTGACCTCTCTAATGTGTATTTCTCCCCCCTGAAATGATCAGCAAGGGGTTCTATTTATAGGGACTGAGGGTGCCCAAACCAGCCGTACGGCTAGGCCCCTCTAGTCCCCAAAGCATCCGTACGGCTCAGCCTGGCGAGCTTCCGGATTTTTCCAATTTTATACCAGAGTAGTCCTGGAATTTATAGCTTATCCTAGGGAGGTCCTGGCCTATCAGCTTATCCCTGAAACGGTGCTAAGGCTACCTCTAAGATAGGTCGGTTTCAGATTGGGGTACTTACAGAGATGTGGTCAGGATCTCTTGGAGAATACTCAAGATTGAATTTTGTGGGTGTCCCAGCTATGCTTGTGTGAACAACAAATTGGTGCCAAGGGTCAAAGGATGTTCCTTTGTGGGCGTTACTACTGGGGTGAAAGGATTCCGGTCATGGGATCCGGTGGCATCTAAGTTCCTGACATGTAGAGATGTTTCTCTACTTCTCCGTGAGAAAAGTTGTCCTGCAGGACGGAGACACAAACAGGTGGAGTTATTCAGAGATGGTAAAGAAGTGGTGGAACTTGACTTAGATGTCAATGATGTGTCTGATGAAGCGACTCCAATTGATGCTCCAGTTCAAGAGGAGGAGACCAACAAGCAGGTGGAGACTACCATTGTTTTTGGTAGAGTTCGATATGGTTTGGAGGAGATGGTGGCTTATGCATTGTCCGCTGCGAAAACAGTAAGTATGCATAAATTAATTTCTTTCAATGAAGATATATCGTGTGATAAATCTACTATGTGGTAGGTCGTTGTTAAAGAAGAGGTGGTATCTCTTATTGAAAGTCACACATGGGAATTTGTTAGATCACCACCAAAGAAGGTGTTAGTCAGTCACAAGTGGATCTACAAGTTCAAAGATGGTACTCCAAGGTTTGGGGTAGACTACAATGATATTATTTCACCGGTTGTTAAACACTTATCTATTCACAACTTGTTGAGCATTGAGGCGATGCAAGATCTAGTGCTTGAGGTGGAGATCTACATGCGCCGACCTGAAGGGTTTGTTGTCGAGGGTAAGGATCATGTTTGCCTGTTAGAAAGGTCCTTGGATGATTTGGAGCAGTCAACTCGACAGTGTTATAAAAGGTTCGACACTTTTATTGTTACCCATGGTTATGCTAGGAGTGGATATGATTGTTGTGTTTACTTGATGGTTTGTAGTGATGGCACATTGAGTTATCTTGTTTATGTCGATGACATTCTTGTGGCTGCAATAGATATCAATGATGCTTACCAGGTGAAATGGTTGTTTTCTTTAGATATTCCCAAGTCTAAAGATGATATGTCACTTGTTCCGTATTCAAATGCTTGTGCATGCATTGTGTATGGAAAGAACAGTGATGGTTCTGTTGGGAATGGTGATTCAGATTGGGGCAGTAATCTTGTAGACAGAAGATCTACAGTAATGTATGTAGTTTGTCTTGTTGGTTCCGCGGTTTATTGGAAATCTGGATTGCTGGATGTCACGGAGTTATCTACTACCGAGACTAAAAATATGGCTATAATGAAGGTTGTCATGTTGACAAAGTTGATTGCTAAGTTCAAGAATTTCTTGGACTTAGTTGGTGTTAGTAGTCAGTGATGCCCGTAGGGGCGGGGCGGCGGAAATAGAGATGTTCTCTTGATGTACTAGATTTTCGGGGATTGATCGTCAAGGTGGAGAATTACTCTCAATAATCAGCAGCAGCAGGTTCTGTCGGCCGCACAAAGGGTCATGGGCGGCCGCACAGGTGAAGCACTCTAAAGCCGGATTCAAACCTGAAGGGCTGGGCTACCGAACAAGGAATTTTGGGCGGCCGCACAGGTGACGGGCTGGACTGGGTCAAATCCGGCTAGGGTTGAGATTAGGCGTGGTATAAAAGGGAAAATTGTTTTCCCTGGTCTGTGGGACTTCATTGTGCGCAGCCATAGAGAGAAAAACAGAGGAGGGCTGCTATTGAAGGGTTCCTTGAGAGAGATTGATAGAAAGGCTAGGTTATTCACTATTGTGAGAGATTGTGAGATTGTGTGAAAGGTTTTCACCTTGATTCTCCTTGTACTCTTCTTGATTATAGTGAATTGATTCTCCGTCGCCTGTGGATGTATCCAAGTTGGTGAACCACGTAAAATCTCTTGTGTTCATTTATTTTTCAATTTTGTTCCGTTCTTGCTATTTTGTTATTTTGTGCTTTCATCTTTATCAATCAAGCAATTGCGTTTGGGACCTAAATCCTAACATAACATGTTTTTAAAAGGGACAAGGACAATAATAAAGTCACTAATTTATCTTTTTAATTATAAAATTATCTACTTTTCTTAAGTTTTTGGGTTAGTCTCTGGAAAAACGCGTTTTTTTTTCTAGTGGTTAGGAAAAACGTATTTTCTAAAAGCAACGCAATTCATTGATAAAAACTTTAAATGCCAATTTGAGGGCCTAAACAAAGTTTTTTTGAGGATTTTAGGAATCTAGGGGCAAAGCCCCATGACTTATGCCCCATGACTTATGTTTTCAAATTTCCTTTCAGAAAAAACAATCTGGATATCACTTTCAAAGGTTCTGGCTATCCGATTCAAAGGTTCTAGCTATCAGTCTCAAGTGTTCTTTTCAGTTTTAAAGGTTCTTTCAAAATGCTCACTGGCTATCAAAAATACTACAACTGGCTATCAAAAACACTAAAACTGACACTAAAATACACTATCACTTGCACTAAAAAAAAACATTTTTTTTTTCTCACTTGCACTAAAAACACCATCCAGAAGACTTTATTATTTGTATACAAAACCTCTTAAGCTTGTTACCCAGAAGGTTTATTTGCCATGACTTTGTTCAAATATCCTTAAAATCATATCCAGAAGGCTTTATTATTGATGTCCAGAACCTTTTGAGGTTGATATCCAAAAAAATTCTTGGCCAAGACCTTCTTAAAATGTGCTTGAAACTCATATCCAGATGACTTTATATTGATATCCAGAACAATGTGATGTTGACATCCAGAAGGTTTCTTGGTCAGACCTTCTTCAAATGTGCTTTAAAATCATATTCAGATGGTTTTATATTGATATCCAGAACCGTTTGAGAAGTTTCGATTATTTACAAAAATACCACCGCGCGTTTTTTACAAAAGTTCCGTATATTTTCAAAAATGTCACCGCGCTTTTTGAAAACACGTTTATCTAATCACTAGTAAAAACATGTTATCCAAGATTTTGACTAAGTTTTTTATGTGCTAACGTATAAAACATATTAATCTTTGCCGGTAGTTAAATATTAGTGCACAATTAATGTGATATGGTTTACTAAATTTAAAAAAAGTAGTTAGATTATAAGCTATAAGTATTGGAAAATAAGTATAAATTTACTTGACCAATAATTAATTTGCAAGTGTATCATCAGAATTGAGATCAATACTATCTTAGTACACTCCCTTTGTCTTGGGAAAGTTTATCTATCTATATTACAATACAAAGCAAAAATAACCGTTTTACAAAGAGCGGTTGAGATTGCTTCTCAAAATTTGATCGGACGGCCTAAGTTGATCCTAATAATCCACTCCCATAAAAACCGTCAGACAGTTAACTCTCAAGTAACCTCCCCACCTTTGTTAACTTACAGTGTATCTTTTCTCCCCCCACTACTCGACTTAAAAGTTAATGTGATTTTGGGTTATGAAAAAAAGGAAATTGAGTTGAGGTTAAGGGGTTTAATGTAACGACCCCAAAACCACCCTAATTTTCTTAACTTAAAATGGATCTTTTATGTGCATTTTATGTGTTAGAAAATATTTTATGACTTGCTTATATTATTTGCTTAATTGTGTTATTTATTTAGTTAGTAGTAATAATGGTTAAAGGGAATAAATGAGTTAGTTGAAACTTTAGGGTCCAAAGTGTAACTTTAAAGTCCAGGGGCTTATTTGCTCAAAATGAAAGTAGAAAGACCAAAGTGAAAAGTTTGAAAATATCAGAAAATATCAAAAGCATTCTTATCCCTCCCATCTCTCCCTCCTGCGCATAATCACTCACACAAACATTTATTTTCTTAATCTTTCTCTGGTTCACGAAGGAAGGAAGAAGGAGTAAGTTATTTCTTATTTTAATTTCCTTACTCTTAATTACTACTGCGTTTTAAAAACTAATTATATAAAAATGATCAGGGCGTTGAGTAGGTCATTTCTACCCGAACAAAACATATTTCTGCGATACTTTTTCCGGAAATAAGTAAGTTACTAATTCCGCTTAAATATTAAAATGGTCATATATTTGCTTTGCTATATGTGTGATATGTGGTGAAATTATTGTGAAAAGAATTTATTTGTGAAACTTGTTTATTTGGGACAAAGGGAGTATGTTTATATCCTGAGAATGTTAGTATAAGTGTTTGAAAGTATACTCCTACTTGTGGGACGGTAAAACATTAACTTGAGTTAAATGTTAAATAAGTATATTATAAAAATTATACTATTATTCGTGGGACGGGAAAATGAAAGAAAGTATCTCTAAATGAGTATATTAGTATATTAGAAAAATTATACTCCTAATTGTGGGACGGTAAAACATTAACTTGAGTTAAATGTTAAATAAGTGTATTATAAAAATTATACTATTATTCGTGGGACGGGAAAATGAAAGAAAGTATCTCTAAATGAGTATATTAGTATATTAGAAAAATTATACTTATATTTTTGGGACGGTGAAACGAAGGGAATATAATTTATTCAAGTTTTGGCCTGTCGAGTGGGGTGGGCGGCCGCCCAAATAGGGCGTGCGGCCGCACTCTTATCTGAAAGATTTTGTTCTTGGAACAGGGCTAGTTGGGCGGCCGCACAGGGTAGGTGAGGCGACCGCACAGTCCAATTTGGAAGGTTAAATTGTTCAAATTTAATTGAGTAAATGTTCAATTTTGGTCTAGGTCTTGGGTGATATCCTAGAGTATCTAGAGGGTTGTTGTGGAACACTCTTGTTTTTGAAATGGTTCCTTTGTGAACATGAGTGTTGTGGAATTCGACTCAATGTTAAGTGGATATTGTTGAACATCTTTTGATATGGTTTAGATTGGTTCATCTTTATGATGCTTTCGTGGGGTTTCTTACTTTGAAATTCCTTGTGTGAGAAATGGGTTTAACGTACTTGGTTGTTGAGGATCGTGTTCAAGTGTGTGCAAGATTGTTGTTTGACTTAATGTCATTGATAAAGGATTGTGTTGTGACTTAATGTCAATGTTATGAACTCTTTTATGAGTAATGTGTTTGCATCTTTGTGATGACTTTGTGTGGTTCTCTACTTTGGAATCATGCCCCGGTTGTTGTTTAAGCAAGTATTCATTACTGTGCTCTCGTGTAAAGTCCAGCTTGTACTTCTTGTGGTGGTGTCGGGACAGTGGTAGGGATTACATCATTGTAAGGCTTCTATCATTGGTTTCCCATTGTTTATGATATCGGGCAGTGGTAGGGATTACAATGGCACACAAGCCAAGTTCATTGTAAGGCATCTATCATTGGTTTCCCATTTTAACCCCCTTCCTTGGGCCAAAGGTTGGGCACTTTGGGTTATGACTTGGTGTCATTTTCCCCTCTTGTTGTTGTTGTTATTGTTTGGTTCATGAACCCGTTTCAGCCCTTTGGTGCTGCTCAGTTGATACCTCTCTGATGGTTATGTATGTTTCGAGTACGGGATCCCGGCTTCAGCTATTTATGCTACTCAACTGGTTTTCTCAGATGGTTATGTTTGTTTCGAGAACCTTGGCTCACAGTATCCACGTATGAGTGTTTATTTCCGCCTTATGTGCTGCATGATGAGTTGGTCGTTATTTCCAACTGGTATGGGACGGTTGGCGATAGGGAGCCTCTCATGTTATGTGCTATATGCTATATGCTACATGATTATTTGTTGATATTGTTTATTTATGATTATCATATCAGCATGTAACGTAGTTGCATTTTAGTAGCTTACTGAGATTCATTCTCACCCCTTATTTGTTTACTGTTTTAGATAAAGGCAAGTCCAGGGAATAGGACACTTGCACGGGAGGACGTCGTGGTGGTAAGAGTTTTGGGATATGAGTCTTGTAAAGGCTATATTATGTAATGTATAACCTTTTGGGGGTAGAGTATCCGTGACTTCATCATCTTTTAAAACTTATATTTTGGAAAATATTGGTGTTTGTGTATTTGTAAACAAAGTTTGTAAGCCTTCGGGCTAAGTACTTCCTTTTGGAAGTTGTTTGTAAAGTTATTCTAAAGTGTTAAACTTTTAATGAAAGTATATTTTGAAAAAAAAGAAAAATTTTCCTAAAATGTTTTATGACGTCTTCCACTCGTGTCCCGAGCGTGGGGCCAAGTAGGACCACGGGTCAGGGGCATGACAGTTGGTATCAGAGCTAGGTTATAGATGGTCTAAAATGACTAAGTGACCTAGGAGGGTAGTTGTGTAGAGAGTGAGTAACGTTGAGTGTTTTATGCAGGTACTTATTGAAAAAATGGTTGGAACAGAAGGAAATCAGTCAGGACCTTCAGGGTCGGGTAATGCTAGAGAAGAGGTTCGAACAATGTTCCAAGGTATGTTTGAAACTATAATGAAAAAAATGATGATATAGTGGAGCATAAAAGCAAGGTTGAAACCTCAGATGTGACAAAACAAGGAGAACAATTAAAACCTCAACCCCAGCTTGGTGATAGTAGGGAATCTTTTCAAGGGCCACATAATAGAAGAACTCAAGGTAAACGAGTATGTAGCTATTGTTGAAGGACAGGACACTCAGAAGAAAGATGTTGGAAGAATGAAGGCAAATGTATGAGATGTGTTCAGTTGGGTCATTTTCAGAAGGATTGCCCTAGATTTAGGGTACAGGCATCAATCAACAACAGATTTCAGATCCTTCTAATGTGATTGGAGGTATAATTTCTATGTCTAGTTGGAGAGAACATACACTTATAGACCCTGGATCTTCGCATTACTATGTGTCTATGCATTTTGCTTCTTGATTTCATGTGTCTCTACCTTATGTGTTAGAGGTGTCTATCCTAAGGGGGAGTTTGTAGTGATTGATAGAGTGTTGCGCACTTGTGATGTGCAAATTTGTGAGCATGTTTTACTTGCTGGTTTAGTTATTTTGCTATCGCAAGATTTTGATATTATTGTGGTGGGGTTTTATATACTAGTGTGCTTTAATTAAGCATGGTAGATATATGTGTTTATCATTCATGCTATTTATGCATTAAAGTCTTATTTTTTTTATCACAAGGTTATGCCTGGTAATTGGTTTATGGGGTTGGCAGTAGAGTGTTTATAGCTAAACTAGAGAATGTACTCTTCCTTTGTGGGATGCATCAGTGTTGGTTATTATGAAAATGTATGGTACTTTGCGATTGTATATTGAGTACTAAGAGCTCAACCAGATGGCTATAACGAATCATCACTTGTTATTTTATATGGGGGATATAATTGATCAACTTCAGAGATCAGTGGTTTATTCAGTGTTTGACTTGAAGTGATTATTATTAGTTGAAATTTTGAGTTGAGTATATTTTAAAAATGGTTTTTCATACTAGGTATGGGCATCATAAATTGTGGTCATAGTGTTTGAATTAACAACTACTTCAGTGGTATTGTTGGATATGCTTAGTTGTATCTGTAGCAGTAATTGGATTGTTTTGTGAGAGGCAACAGTTGTGAAATCAAGGCATTGTGTCTTCTTGTTAGAGGATATATTATTTTGAGGAAGTTTCAATTCAGACATGGTTATTGATTCTTTAAATATGGAAGCAACAGTAATTGGAAAAATCCTACTTCAGTAACAGAGGTATGTAACTTGTTGAGATTGGCATATGGTTAGAGATTCATTGATGGATTTCTAAGGTAGCTACACAGTTAACTATATGACACAGGAAGATACACTTTCTCGATGGATTGGTAAGAGTGAAACGAGTTTAATTGTTGAAACGAGAGTTGATGACAACTTCAGTATTGATATTGCTTAATGGATTTGATTAATGTTACAGTTAACTAGAGGAATGATCAGTGTTACTATTTTCTAGTGGATATATCGAGTTTTACCATTATATTGGATCTAATCAATTCATTGTTCTTGGAGATGCCTCAAGGAGTAATTGAGATATTCATTCATTCAGAATGGTATGGTAGTTATGTATGCTTCGAGAAGATTGATTCATTATGAACCAAAATTATCCTACCCATAACTTGAGATTGATTGCGATTATACATCCATTGCATTAGCGAATGACTTTTGTGGAGCTATATTTGAAGTGCTTACCGACCATGAGAGTTGACGTATTTGTTTCCTCAAGAAGAGTTATACATGAGACAATGCAAGTAGAATACATGTTATATCATCCGGGAAAGGCAAGTGTAGTAGAGGATTTGACATATCGGAGTCTTTGTGAGTTGAGACATGGCGTGATTTTGAGATTGTGAAAGCTTTAAGTTCCTACACTATTGAATGATTTCAACCATAGAAGATTATCAATGGAATTTTAACTTTGATAGCAGAGTATGTAGTCAACACTTAGTGGAACCAACATACGTGATGGAATTCAACTACAGGTACTTGAAGAGATTCACAAGATTTAATTATGAATCCAAGTAAATGTAGAGTATTGAGGTAAATTTGAAGAATTACATCTGATTAGTTTAATACGAGAAATTCTAAGCATTCAACTTAGTCCTTGAGTTACGAATATTAGGAGTAAAGTATCAGTGATCAGTTGGTTCGTGACAAGCCTTTGGGATTTCTGAGTGGATATGAATCTATTGCGAAAAGTTTCATTGAAGGAGTTACACTGAATAGATGAGATCAATGATGTTGATTGATAGCGGATTGATTACCAAGTTTTCTCACCTTATCTATTTTGAGAGTATAAATGTTAATTCCAGTTGTTACTTATTTGTTCAGAAGATAGTTCGATTTCATGGGATGCCTACGAGCATGGTATTAGATATGGGTTCTTCATTTACATCTTGATTTTAGTAAGCAATTCAGAAGGCTTTGAATTCAGAATTGGGATTTAGAATGACTTTTCATCCTCAGACAGATGGTCAGTTAGGAAGAACCATTCAGATTCTTGAGGACATGTTGAGAACTTGTTCAGTTAATTCTTAGAATTCGTGGGATATACCTTTACTTCTCGTGGAGTTTGCTTAATATATCAATTCTTTTGAGATATGGGGAAGAGTTAGAGATCGGGCTTGTATTCCTTATCTTGACAAGGTTTATAGTGTGTTCCATGTGTCGATGCTACGCAAATCTGTTTATGATTCTTCTCATGTATGTCTAAAGTTTTAGAGGATATTGAATCGAGTAAGTCGTAGGAGGAACATTCAGTTAAAGTGATTGATTCTAGAGTTCGAGAACTGAGAAATGAGAGTATTCCTTTTACTCGAGCTATATAGAGAAACCATAATGTGGAAGAATCTACTTGGGAGCTTCGGGATGGAAAGAAAAGAAAGTATCATTGGTTTTTTGAGGGTCGAGGTAAGTTATCCTAAAATTCGGGACGAATTTTCTTTAAGGAGGAGTGATTGTAACGACCCCAAAACCACCCTAATTTTCTTAACTTAAAATGGAACTTTTATGTGCATTTTATGTGTTAGAAAATATTTTATGACTTGCTTATGTTATTTGCTTAATTGTGTTATTTATTTAGTTAGTAGTAATAATGGTTAAAGAAAATAAATGAGTTAGTTGAAACTTTAGGGTCCAAAGTGTAACTTTAAAGTTCAGGGGCTTATTTGCTCAAAATGAAAGTGGAAGGACCAAAGTGAAAAGTTTGAAAATATCAAAAGCATTCTTATCCCTCCCATCTCTCCCTCCTGCGCATAATCACTCACACAAACATTTATTTTCTTAAACTTTCTCTGGTTCACGAAGGAAGGAAGAAGAAGGAGTAAGTTATTTCTTATTTTAATTTCCTTACTCTTAATTACTACTCCGTTTTAAAAACTAATTATATAAAAATGATCAGGGCGTTGAGTAGGTCATTTCTACCCGAACAAAACATATTTCTGCGATACTTTTTCCGGAAATAGGTAAGTTACTAATTCCCCTTAAATATTAAAATGGTCATATATTTGCTTTCCTATATGTGTGATATGTGGTGAAATTATTGTGAAAATAATTTATTTGTGATACTTGTTTATTTGGGACAAAGGGAGTATGTTTATATCCTGAGAATGTTAGTATAAGTGTTTGAAAGTATACTCCTACTTGTGGGACGGTAAAACATTAACTTGAGTTAAATGTTAAATAAGTATATTATAAAAATTATACTATTATTCGTGGGACGGGGAAATGAAAGAAAGTATCTCTAAATGAGTATATTAGTATATTAGACAAATTATACTCCTACTTGTGGGACGGTAAAACATTAACTTGAGTTAAATGTTAAATAAGTATATTATAAAAATTATACTATTATTCGTGGGACGGGGAAATGAAAGAAAGTATCTCTAAATGAGTATATTAGTATATTAGAAAAATTATACTTATACTTGTGGGACGGTGAAACGAAGGGAATATAATTTATTCAAGTTTTGGCCTGTCGAGTGGGGTGGGCGGCCGCCCAAATAGGGCGTGCGGCCGCACTCTTATCTGAAAGATTTTGTTCTTGGAACAGGGCTAGTTGGGCGGCCGCACAGGGTAGGTGAGGCGACCGCACAGTCCAATCTGGAAGGTTAAATTGTTCAAATTTAATTGAGTAAAGGTTCAATTTTGGTCTAGGTCTTGGGTGATATCCTAGAGTATCTAGAGGGTTATTGTGGAACACTCTTGTGTTTGAAATGGTTCCTTTGTGAACATGAGTGTTGTGGAATTCGACTCAATGTTAAGTGGATATTGTTGAACATCTTTTGATATGGTTTAGATTGGTTCATCTTTATGATGCTTTCGTGAGGTTTCTTACTTTGAAATTCCTTGTGTGAGAAATGGGTTTAACGTACTTGGTTGTTGAGGATCGTGTTCAAGTGTGTGCAAGATTGTTGTTTGACTTAATATCATTGATAAAGGATTGTGCTGTGACTTAATGTCAATGTTGTGAACTCTTTTATGAGTAATGTGTTTGCATCTTTGTGATGACTTTGTGTGGTTCCCTACTTTGGAATCATGCCCCGGTTGTTGTTTAAGCAAGTATTCATTACTGTGCTCTCGTGTAAAGTCCAGCTGGTACTTCTTGTGGTGGTGTCGGGACAGTGGTAGGGATTACATCAATGTAAGGCTTCTATCATTGGTTTCCCATTGTTTATGATATTGGGCAGTGGTAGGGATTACAATGGCACACGAGCCAAGTTCATTGTAAGGCTTCTATCATTGATTTCCCATTTTTAACCCCCTTCCTTGGGCCAAAGGTTGGGCACTTTGGGTTATGACTTGGTGTCATTTTCCCCTCTTGTTGTTGTTGTTATTGTTTGGTTCATGAACCCGTTTCAGCCATTTGGTGCTGCTCAGTTGATACCTCTCTGATGGTTATGTTTGTTTCGAGTACGGGATCCCGGCTTCAGCTATTTATGCTACTCAACTGGTTTTCTCAGATGGTTATGCACGTATGAGTGTTTATTTCCGCCTTATGTGCTGCATGATGAGTTGGTCGTTATTTCCAACTGGCGATAGGGAGTCTCTCATGTTATGTGCTATATGCTATATGCTACATGATTATTTGTTGATATTGTTTATTTATGATTATCATATCAGCATGTAACGTAGTTTCATTTTAGTAGCTTACTGAGATTCATTCTCACCCCTTATTTGTTTACTGTTTTAGATAAAGGCAAGTCCAGGGAATAGGACACTTGCACGGGAGGACGTCGTGGTGGTAAGAGTTTTGGGATATGAGTCTTGTAAAGGCTATATTATCACTACAAGAAAAATGAGATTTTGCTACAAAACGATTTGTCGCAAAAAGTTATAATTTCGTAGCTAAAGGAATTTCGCGACGAAAACGATTTCGTCGCGTGTTCGTCGCCTATGCAACGTCGCTAAAGAGTATCGGCGACGAAAATATTTTCGTGGCTATAAAACATTGGTCCACGACGAAAAAACTCAATTTGTAGATAATCGCTTTCTGCCACAAAAATTAAATTCATCGCTATTAATTTTTTCCAACAAACAATTTATGTAGCCAAATGAGTACCTTTAACAAGAAAAAATATTTTGTCGCCATGTATCTGTTTTTCACTACAAAAATAATTTCATTCGTTATAATTTCATAATTTACTATAAAAGTTTTCGTAGCTAATACCCTTGTATGCTACTACGAAAAATAGTTTTATAGCTATTACTATGTTCTCCTACTACGAATTATTTTTGTCGCCAAATATCAACATCCGACTACAAATATTTTTGTCGCCAAATATCATTATACAGCAATTGCAAATTGTATTTATTTGCTACCCCATTATTGATAAATAATATAATTATGAAACTATCAAAAATACAATGCTACATCGAAATATATGTAATTGATTACCACAAAAATTGTCAATACATCCACAAATAACGAAGTTCAATGTAACCACTTCGTAAAGTCAAAAACAAAAACACGTCTTTACCATCTCAAAACAGAAAGCTAGATACATGACATTTTTTCAAAGGAAAAAAAATACATCTTCAATGTATTTCCAAATTCAGTAGCTCTGCCAAAAAACTATACCAAGTAATCACAATCTGCAAAAGCAAAAAATGGATAATAAGTTATTAGTTACTATATGCAAAAATAGTAAAATAATTAATAAGTATTAAAAGCTGCTATCATTAAGGCCTGATTAAAGTATGAATGATCATGAGGAACACAAGGCCTACATGTCATTGGTCTTAAACCACATAAAATACTTCAGAAAGAAAGAAAAAAAAAAAAAAAAAAAAGCTCGACACAAAATCATACTCCCTCTGTTCCAGAAAGATAGTTTTATTTTGACTTTTTATGGTCAACTTAAATGAACTTTGACCAAGCATTGGTGTCAATCTAATGATCACAATGAAATTTTAAAAATTATTATTGATAAATCACTTAATGATTTGTCAATTACAATTTTTACAATTTCACTAGAATGAGTAGATCAACATCAATGTTTGGTAAAAAAAAAAAAAAAAGGTTACCTGCCGCCAAAGTGAAAGCTACTTTTATAGTTAGTCACAAAACTAACAGAGAGATACAGAGCTTGGTTGACTACAGGGCAGACCTAGAGCATTTTGTTAGAGGGTGCACAAATACACAATAAAACTGTGTGAAAAAATTAATGCCCGATGTCAGACTCGAACCAACAACCTTCTGCACAAGTCCCAACAACTTAACCACTAAACCACACACATTCTTTGATTAGGGGACTATCACCCTTTTTAAGTAGCCTTAGGTCCGCCCCTGGTTCACTCTTATGATCGCGTAGCTTGGTGGCACAAAGAGCATGATGACTTGATGTCATCCTCACCTTCCCCCAGCTTATCACCGGGAGTCTATCACATTCCCCCCGGCTTTAGGGTTTCAAACTTAGGTACGAATATAAGGTGAATAGTAAATGTACTTGCACTACTAAAAATTATTTAAGAGCCAACTTTTCATTCAGAGTTTTTTTAGGCTAAAAATTGTTTCACATTACAATTGTTATTGGTTTTTTTTTTTTTTTTTTTTTTTTTTTTTTTATATTTGAATTAAAAAACTGGATAATCAATCAGTTATATTGGACTACTTTTGTTTAAAGTTACAGACTCCAGTATAAGCAATGGGATAATGGTAGCTATCTGAAGTCATACTCAATAGAAATTGTGAATGTAAATGTATTCATGAGTTAGAAAGTTTACCTCTACTTTTGGAAAGTGATGTTGAAACATGCTTTGATCTCATTCCCCACATGTGATCGGCTGATTATGAGATTTGTACACTGTCGGCAAAAAAGGAAATTTGGCCATCTGCAGGAGCAAGAAAATGCAAGGAAGTTTAAGGAAATTTCTTAATTCAAATATGCACAGCTTTGAATTAAATTATGATTACAAAAAGGTAACAGTGAGTAGTCACATTAGCTGTGTGAAATGGAAAAGAGTAAACAAGGCATTTATTTGTACATAATTGCACAGAAGATACTTTGAAGTGTTATACTGTACAATATTGAAATACTCTAAAGCATTTTATGTACTCCACCCGTCCCCAAATGAACGTCCAAAGAATTTCAGGAATTTTGTTTTGGGACGGAGTACATCATTATCACAAACCTTTTGAGTGAAATGCCATACAGTGAAGTAAAAACAAGTTTCAAACAGATAAATTTTGGACTGAAACTAGAAAAACTTCTAGACAGTTTTAAGTTCGCAAAAACCAAGATGTTTCTCTGAGTACCAAGAGTTAAGTCATCTTAAAGCTATGCAGATTTTAACAGCAATTCAAGTGGTCAAATTTTCATACTTTGGGAACCGGGAATGGGATTATGAAAGTGATAGATACAAGAAAATGAATATGATTTTGTTTACAAATTTAGCAGCAACATTAACCAACTTCAACTTGAAGCAAAAGCTAATATGGTAGACTTGAGGGTTGCCTCTAAGACTAATGTTCCAGAATTTCACAAGTTTTCCCAAGCTCCCAACCTACTCAATTGCATTCCAAGTATTGTTTCTTTTTATTAAGATAACAGATTTACCTACCTTTTATATGAGGACAAAAATGCTGCTAAATCAGGCAAGGTTCTCTTTTCTTCTCCTCTAAACTGATCAGAACAGGTTTATGGAAGCTAAAATGATGAACGGAAAGCACAACTTCCTACATGGAACACTTGAAGCTACAATTTTTCATGCTACACCTTACGAACCCCATTTTCCATTCAATGTAATGTTACTTAATCACAGGCATGGTAATTCTTCTGTTTTGTAAATCCTATACAGAGTACTTTATTATAAGAAATTCATGGAAAGGCTGAAAACTTGATATATTACCGTAGACATCTGATAAACCAAAAGCCTATTATGAGAGAACATTTCTTCGCAATATAGAGCCTCCCAAAGTTCCAACCTGTCATAAACTCTGCAAAAGTAACTTAGAAATAATTAAGATAATCTATTTAAAAAAAAATAGTATTTACCGTATGTTTGAGGCTCATTGTTCTTGGGGCTGCCATCTCCACTTAATGTATTATGAACCACAACTTCATCCTTTTTAGCCCATTCTCTATCTCAACCATTTGCAAGTAAAGTAGTAAAATTCATTTGCATTAGTTCAGAAAATGTAGAAGGTTTGTGTATATATAGAATTTGAAGAAGCGACCCTACCAACTATTGATTGGATGAACCTCCTCTCATGGATTCTTATACCACATATACCACATATGAACCAGGTAATACTCCCTCCGTCCCAAAATATTGTTCCCTCTTTTTTTGAGGTTGATATGAAGAAACATTGACTAATAATTTTGATTTAATTTAATTACCTAATGAAAATATAAAACTTGTTATTCATACACCATTATCAATACTATCAATAACAATTTTAATATTTTCATCACGATAAGTAAACTGAACTAAAATTATTGCTCAAAGTTCTTTCGTACTAAGATTTTAAAAAAAAAAAAGAAAAAAAAAAAGGAACAACATTTTGGGACGGATGAAATAGCAACAATTATTTCAATATTAAACAGAAGAAGAAGAATTAAGTTTCCTCCATCTCCCCTGAATCAAAGCCCATATCAATGTAGCCACCAGTACAAGTGGGATTAAGAATATACTTTTGTCAGTACTTCGTGTTGGTGATTTTAGTGTCATCAACGATTTTATGTAATTGTGATTTACTAGAGACCAATGCGATTTCATATTCGGCTCGGATACGAGTAAGGGAAAGTGTGGAGTACACACTCGTTTGAGTTAATATGTTTTCGACCACGATAAAGAAGCAGGGGTTAAGGGGGCTGCGCCCCCTTGCGGGGTCAAGGGGCAGCGCCCCTTGTTGGGGTCCCGCTAAAACCAAGAGACACAATCAGTTAACAATTATGACTGTTGGGCTAACAGTCATGACTGATACCAGTTCTGCCCTTTCCGAAAATCTGTTTATAAACAGATTATTGATCTCAGTTTTACTTACGAAAAACACACACAATTTCTCTAAGTTTTGATCTGATTTCTTTGCCTAGATTCAGATCGTTTGATTGTCTTATCCCATACAAAGGTTTTGTGTAACCCAGGCATATAGGGTCGAAATACTTTGTTCGGAAAGTGAATATACACAATTCAATCATTATCCAGGATTATCAATAAACCCTAAATTTCCAACACTTCGCCGTAGAAAAACAAATTATTTGCAAAATCACTCTTTATTGTTGCTATTCAAATAATCCCTGTCCCGGAAACAGGTTATCGCATTTAATTTTTAGATGTCAACTCGAGTCTATATATGATTCAACTTTTAATTATATTTCTTATAATACATAAAATATTCTGCTGCGAAACACAATTGGGAGGAGTTTATGTACTCTAATTCACATAAAATACAAAACATTTTACATTCAGCCTCAAGAAAATAAACACATAATAATAAATACAATTAAATTACTTGAAAATGGTACACAACATTACCTGAATGCACTAGAGATTATAGCCTCTTCACCAAACAATACCTAAACATGGCAAAGAGGACCAAACTTTGTTAATTAACCTACTACTTTCCAACTGTGCACATATTACAATTTTTACAGAAGCGCGCTTGAATTCCATAAAAGTCAGATGACAAAGATGAAGCTGTGTGTCCGAGAGAGAGGGAGAGAATGGGGGAATTCATAGATAGCAAGATATATACCTGTTCGACGGCGGAGGGAGCAACCGGCGACAGTGGTGGTTCTATCTGGAATCCCTAATCAAAATACCCAAAAAAATAACTCTTTTTGAAAACTCTCTGACCATGGAATACTAAAAATCGAATTAAGATTATAAGGTTTATGGAGACTGAGAGAGAACCCAGGAATTGGGAATGGCGAAGTGCTGGGCTTGGCGACGTCCGTCAATCGTCGGCAGAGAAATAACTCCCTCAGTTTTCCGCCGGCAAAATTGATTGAGTTGGGAGCGCTTGGTTTGTTTCGTCTCAGGAACGGTGATGGAAAAAAATTGATCGTATAGGGGAGTAATAGGTTTTCTGTCAAAGAGCTTCTATTGGCACCACATATTTGTTAAGCTAACCCCAAAGTTTGCATCAAATAACTTGTAATATATGCATTAGAAGATGTACTAATATATTAGGGGTGATTTTAGAATAAGGTCATGGGTGATTTTAGGGGAAGTTTTCTCTATGAAAAAAAATCATAGTAGAAGAGTTATCATTTTGTAGCAAAATGATATTTATTTTTTCAACCAGGCGGGAACTTGAGGGTGCCAAAAATTTCGCCTCCTATCAAAAAAATTCCACTTCATTCAACGACGAATAATTTTATTTTGTTGTTTTAGTCCGACATTTGGCTACAAAATCAATTTCGACGCCAGAAATAAGCAATTGTCTATGAATTAATATTACATCGCTAAATTAAGTCTTTTAACTACAAAATTATTTTGTAGCTAAGTAAATTGTAGCCATATCCCAATTTTCTTGTAGTGTATGTAATGTATAACCTTTTGGGGTAGAGTATCCGTGACTTCATCATCTTTTAAAACTTATATTTTGGAAAATGTTGGTGTTTGTGTATTTGTAAACAAAGTTTGTAAGCCTTCGGGCTAAGTACTTCCTTTTGGAAGTTGTTTGTAAAGTTATTCTAAAGTGTTAAACTTTTAATGAAAGTATATTTTGAAAAGAAAGAAAAATTTTCCTAAAATGTTTTATGACGTCTTCCACTCGTGTCCCGAGCGTGGGGCCAAGTAGGACCACGGGTCAGGGGCGCGACATTTAATGTGAGAGGACAAAATTAAATGGGATTCTTTCTTCCTTTTCATACTGTCACCGTGCCATTGGCACGGGTAAGAATACTAGTCATTTGACATTTTATAGGTATTTCATGTTAATTTCGATCATATATTAGTGTCAATATAATAATTATTAAAGTTGTCAATTCGGGAAAATGGGAGGGATGAGATGGAACTATGAAATCCTGCATTTAACGGGACTGGTCGGAACGTCCCGAATTCTTCGCAGGACAGAAAAACCCGTCCCATTCCATCTCACCTCAGGATGCGGGATAATATAGGACAATGCGAGACAAGAAAACGCTAATATTATAAAAATAAAATCTAATCGAGATGATGCCAAAACATTACATTGAAAACGATTAATATTTTACAATCCAACAAGATCAAAACTTCTTAGTTTCATAAATTAGTTTCATCAACACCAAAGGATAACCGATAGTTGAAAAATAATACTACTAAAAATTAAGTTCTAAAATTGAGGTTAAAAAAATAAAATTAAAACTATAATTTAATTAAAAAATGCGGGACGCCCGAATAGGCCTGCTTTTATACGGGATTAAAATATACTATCTCATCCCGTCCCATTTATAAACGATCTCAAATCAACGACTCTAATGATCACAATGAAATTTTATAATTGTAATTGATCAAAGTTAACGTGAGTAGACCGTAAAAAGTCAAATGAGACAAATATTTTAAGGAGCAATGCTAGGGGCACAAAAGAAGTCTATAATATGATGGATACTAAATGAGGTGGCGATATTTTATTGGTTGCATCGATTGTGGACCCGTCACACTCTAATTAAAAGCACAAATAAAATTTTGGCACATCATTTTGTGAGCTGAGTTTTGTGAGATTTTTTTGTGACTTTATATTTACCCTATTTTAAGACGAAGAATGTTTTTTTTTTACATGTATTATATTAGTGTAGACTTATTAAAGAGCCGGTCTCCTGTGCAACCGCCGCACGGCGTGCGACGGCGCCAGGCGAGCCGGGTCGTTTTTTTTTTTTTTGCTGAGATTTTTTTTTTCCACCCCCAACTTTTTCCTCCCAACAAAAGTAACACTTATTATAACGAAATGTAACACTTTTTTTTTTTCAAATGTAACACTTTTTTTTCTTCAAAATGTACCACAATTTTGCTGCAATAGATTAAAGATAACATAAAGATTGACAACTAAACTAATGTCACACTTTTTATAAAGGAATGTAATACTCTTTTTTTTCAAATGTAACACTTTTTTTTCCCAAAATTAACATAAGATTGATAAACTAAACTAATGTTACATTTTATAAAAAATGAATGTTGCATTTTTTTTCTCAATTGTAACAGATTATATTCTTAAATGTAACATTATATCTGAAAATGTAACAATTTTATATTGAGAAAGTAACAATTGAAATGCATACCCGATTATATATAAGAATTTTTTACTCTTTTTTTTAAGAAGAAAAGTAACATATACTAAATAAAAATGTTACATTCATCTATATAAAAAATCATAATCATATACTCCCTTTGTCCCGCTCGAATTAGGATTCTTGATCAAATAATCTATACTTTGACCACAATTTGAAGAAAAATAATTAGCTTAATAAAAACATAAAAATATTTATTTAGTTTATTATTAATCGTGATACAATAACAATTTTTAAATTTTTATTAGTATCATTATTTTTCTTCAAATCATTGGTCAAAGTATAAATTACTTGACCAAGAATCCTAATTCGAGCGGGACGGAGGGAGTATTAACTTTGTTACACTTCAAATATTACTTTTTTTAACCACAAAAACTATAAAAACAATTTTTTTTTTTTTTTTGTAAAATTACTGTTACATTTGACTGTAAAAAGTGTTACTTTTTAAAGATGAAACTGTTACTTTTATCAGAACAGAGTGTTACATCTCAGCTGACAAGCAACTCAAACATTTTTTGTGTAAAAAAATACGTTTTTTTTTTAAAAAAAAGAATCAAACCATATCATGACCTATGTATTTATATTCGTCTCGTCGAGACGAACATAACGGTGTTTTTAATTTTTTTTTCTGAGTAATAAATCTCAAGATATATCATTTTAAAGTTATTGGTTTTTTTTTTTAAGGAAGACACGTGTCGCGATCTGGGAAGAGGGAGGGCTGGATCCGACGATCGGTTGTAGCGGAGCAAGTGGCTGCGAGAAGCAGCGGAACAAATCAACCTTGCCGCACTCCTCGCCGCACCGTGCAACTTGCCGCGCACATGATAATTTGCCCTTATATAATTGGTTCCGGAACCATACAATTAATTCCTATTCCATTAATGTTTTCCAAGATGATGGTCCAGCATCTCCATCTTATTCATTATTCTGATTTCTAAAAATAACAAGACATAAACTGACCTGCATCTTCATATTGAGAAAGCATAAAGCGGGACTAGTTCTTCAACAACAATATTAGTGCATAACTTCCTTTCCGGGGATTAAAGCATGTCCATGTTGTTAGTTTTATTACTTAGTGCATAACTTCCTTTCCGAGGACAAACTGAATAACAGTACTAACTTTCCAGTCCATTCTGTAAAAAAAACCATTTCAAAGTCGGGCGCCTCTGCCCTCCAGGGTGAGAGGCGTGCGCCTTCCGCTTTCAATGCAGGAGGCGCGTGCTTCTGGGCGTCAGTTACAGATTTTTTTCCAAAAAACCCTCATTTTCTCATCAATGCTGATTTTGTCCGGGAAATATCTATTGTTGACTCCGTTTTGGCACCAAAAACACCCCCTTTCACCTATAAATACCCCATCTTCCACCATTACAAAGGACCAAGAATTTTGAATTACCAAAAGTCTACATAAAAATACTCTCAAGGCATTTTGAAGCACAAAAGAAGGTTCTTGAAGGCTTTAGGTACTTTCATCATCTCCTTTCTCTCTACTTCATCATCTTCTTCTTTTATTTTCTTAAACGTGCAATCAAACCCAAACTTTTGAGACATAACACCAAAGGCTTCTTTATTATATAGAAATTGGCCAAGGAGTTATCTCCCTATATTTTAACCCCTTTTTACCCCCAAAATCATATTTTCAAAGCATAAGAAGAACACTTTATTAATGTAGAACACTTATTTGCAAGACCTGCTTTAGCCAGGCGGAGTGGGTGTTTATGTACTTCCCATCTCGTAACCTAACCTCCGAACCTCTCAAACGAATCTGTGGTTTTGTAATCAAATTAGGCTAAGACTAATTTTTCTTATGTTCCTCTAAAAACATAAGTGGCGACTCTAAACTCTAAAACCCAAATAGACATCCTAGGAAGATCACCGCACTAGCCAAACTGGTGGCCCTCCCCCGGGGTATATACGATATATGTTTCCTCCAATGCTTGAGGTGGTGACAAGTCCAAACAAGTTCATGTGTAGTAGCTGCAAACATCTTGAAGTTGAAGGCGTAGTTTTGTTGGAGAAATATGCCATAGGTTGTTTGCCTAGTTGACATGCGGTGCACTTTTCATCATGGTGATCAGCTACCTTGGGTAGACCATGAACTAGATTTTCTCTATCAATCTTGGAGAGATACTTGAAGTTCAAGTGACTTAGTCGTTTATGTCATAGCCAACTATTTTCACTAACACTCTTTGCTACAAAAAAAAAAAAAAATTAAAATAAATACATGTAGAATTAAAATAAACAATATAAATGTTTTTCTTACGAATCCCTTTGAGCAAAGTGATTCCAGATGTGTCATCCTTGATAAGACAATGAGTTGAAGTGAAGTGGCATTGCAATCTTTTGTCACAAAATTGAGATATTGATAGAAGATTGTGTTGAAGTCCAATGACTAGAGAGACTTATTGGATGGAGATTTTTCCTTTTCGAATGACTCCATATCATACGGTCTTTCCTTTGCTATTGTCTCCAAAAATTACTGATGGACCCTTTTCTTTACAGACATCTTCCAATAAATTAATATCTTCGGTCATATGTCATGATCAACCACTATCGAGATAACATAGGCTTGATTTTCCTTGGAGTATCCGGCCATTAAGCAGGGACCTACAAAATAGACATTTACGAACGAGCTCCCATTTTATTCTTTTAGGTCCAAATGGTTAGCAACTTTTGATGACGACCCACACCTGTCTCACAGAAGAAGGATTATGGCTTCTAGGATTTAGTGTGAATTTCAAAATATTTTCAACAGCCTTGTGACCATAACCATCACACACAGAACAATGGTGGAAGCCACCAAACTGAGATTTAACAAACTTCTTTGTGGTTTAGAGCATAAAATCATTAACTAGTATGGATGATCTCTCCCGAAGAAAGTTCAATTTCTACAACTTGGCCACTTTCTTGTTAGATGCGGTAGATCTACCTTGAGAAGCATTTTGACTGCGAGCATTATAAGTGTGGTAGTGTTCAGGTACCTTACTAGAGATTGCCTCTGTGCTTGGATCATCCATGACGACTACTTTCAACTTTTGAGCCTTGCCAGTTTGTTTCTTAGGGTAGACATAATTGAACTTTAGCTTCTTCATTGGTTTTTGTCCTTTACCCTTAGATCCATGGCGTTGAGTCTTAGACCCTTCAGCAGTTTGCTTTGTAAATTTTTCATCTCTTTCACAACAAGATGCACATTTAAAGTTGTCACTAGTTTGGAATACCAAGCCTTCCTTATCACCATAGACTTTTGGGATTCTAGTATTTGCTCCATAGTGACATGAGAATTGGTCTACTCATTTGTAATCTTTTTGAGATCATTTATCTCAGCAACCAATTATTCATTTTTAAATATAGCATTTTGTTCTTTTAATAAACGTTTTCGATCAGTAAGAGGAGTCATACTCTTGATCTGCTCCTTAAGGAGGGTGAGTTCAGATCTTAATAGAGACTTCTCCGTCTTAAAGCTGGGAAATTTCTTCAATTGAAAGTGCTAAAGCTTTTTCATGCCGATAAACTTACTAATTACCTGTTCAGGTTTCAAAAACATCTTTTCTTGTTCATCGAGAGAAATATCAAACTTGACTTGAGGAGTGGTATATTTAGCTTCCTCCACTCTGGAAATTTTTTGAGACTTCTTTGCTACACTTACATCACACCTTCAGAATAGTAGATCACCATTCTTCTGAACTGGAGTTAGAAATCTTTTTTCAGCAAGTTCATTAGTGGTATAACTTTTCCTTTTAGGCTTTGTTTTTTTGAGATATGTCATCTTCGTGGTCACTCTCATCATCGGAATGAACTACTAGACAAATGTGACCTTCTTCACTTAAAGCTTGATATTCCTAAGAAGACCCAACTTTCGTGAGGTCATCAGTTGTTCCATTGTCAGGAAACATCTAGATTTCGCGTGTTCATTCTCTTTCTACATGTCTAAACACACTCATCAATTCTCTTATCAAAACCTAACTAAATATGTTCTCCTCATTGCAAAGAGCAGCTGGTCAAAGGAAAAAACAGAACCAAGAGGTGGTAACCCCTGCCAAAGAATGTTGGGAATTTAGTGGTACCCCGTTGCAATCTAAATAAAGAACACAAACCCACAAGCACAATAATGGAAGAATCACACACACAAAAACACAAGAATTGTTTACCCGGTTCGTTCAACACATGAACTACGCCCGGGGGAAATTGCCAAGCCAATATATTATTAATCACACCTTAATAATTTGCTACAATGTGTCCTAGGTCGTGACTATGCTTATATAGCAGTACAAGGAATATCTAAATCAAATTAAGAAGAGATTGTGTCAAAATAGGAAACAAATCAGCCCAGCCGGCATACCAAGCGCCCGCTCTGTTGGTAGTGGTGCTCTAGGCATGTTTAATAAACGTTGTAATTGTTATCATTTATTTCATATCAATAAAGAGATGTTTTGATTATTATTGTTGTTCATGTTTACTTATAATAATCTCAGTCCCTAGTACTTGTTAAGCACTAGTATAAAGGCTAAATGATCATGGGATGATCATGTTAGATTTATGGGTACTTGTTTGGAACAAGGTACTGGACATGACCCGCTGTATGAGATTTATGTCATGGTCTATGTCGTACACATATCTCATATTAGTTATGTCATTCGAATCCTTAGAATTTTGCTTGCCATTGCCGCATATCATGACTATGAAATATGGAAGATGGATGTCAAAACCGCTTTCCTAAATGGAAAACTTCAAGAGGATGTGTATATGACACAACCAGAAGGTTTTGAACAAGATTCTAAGGTATGCAAATTGCAAAGATCCATCTATGGATTAAAGCAAGCTTCAAGGAGTTGGAATCTCCGTTTTGATGAATCGGTCAAAGAGTTTGGATTCATCAAGAACGAAGATGAGCCTTGTGTATACAAGAAGATTAGTGGGAGCATAGTGCTATTCCTTATTTTATACGTGGATGACATATTACTCATTGGAAACGACATTTCTACACTTCAGTCTGTGAAGACTTGGTTAGGAAAGTGCTTCGCAATGAAAGATATGGGTGAAGCCGCATATATTCTAGGCATTAAGATCTATAGAGATAGATCAAGGAGGCTACTTGGTTTAAGCCAAAGTATATACATTGACAAGGTCATTAGAAGATTCCGTATGGAAAATTCTAAGAGAAGCACCTTGCCAGTGTTACATGGAGTTTCTCTAAGCAAGACTCAATGTCCTAAGACAAACGATGAGCGTGAGAAAATGAATGATGTTCCATATGCTTCGGCAATTGGGTCCATCATGTATGCCATGATTTGTACTAGGCCGGATTGTGAATACGTGTGTTTGAATTTGAGAATATTCATTGCAACATTAAAATTATGAGAGTCGCCACGCCGTTTTAATTATAACCAAAACATTGAGAAAAAGCATGTTTAATGGGTTCGGGGGTCAAATTACAACAAGAGAAGAATATTGAACGTTATCACTCCTATTGCCCGAATTGATCGGTCTTTCTATCATGATGAATGTGTTAGTAGTGTGTTAGTGATTTAGACCGGATCCGAAGATTGCCTACGTTCCTCTCATTGTGAGAAGCTCAGGTCAGCGTAGTTCGCAGAGAATTAGAACAGGCAGAAGAATCGGGATCATGCATAATGAGGGGGAATTACCTAAAGATTAGGGTTTAGAAGTAGTTCCTAGATCATCCTTGGGTTGATGAACCCTCGATCATCATCGGCTATGAAATAACATGCAAACATGAAGATCGCAACCCTAAATATAGCATAAATAAGGTTTTAATCTATGAACACGATGAACATATGAAGAACATATATGAACATATGAATAAACATGCGAAGCATATGAAGAAACTATGAATAAACATGCAAGAACATGAATATTAAAAATCTACATTAGAAATAATGCAAGAACATGAAGAAAAAGTTAGAAAACTTACCTATGTTGGCAAGAAATAAACCTTGATCTTCTTGAGTGTTTGAATGTTAATTAGAGAGCAAAATTGTGTTTAAGAACTCTCAAATTCGGATCCCCCTAAACCAATAGCATGAGATTGGTTTATATAGTAAACTGAGGGGAAGATCTGATGGTCCAGATCATCCGGGGCGGATGTGGCCGCGTGGCCAATATTGAGGGCGGCGGCGAAAGTGGCCGCGTGGCCATCGTTGCGCGCTGACTTGAAATTCAAGCTAGGGTTTTACTGTTCATACAAGGCAACCCTAAATGTCCATATTTAATGTTTTCTAGAACATTGAGCTATTTTTGGGAATCCGGGACAAGTCTTTGCAAGGTTTCTAATTCCTATAAAGTCCTTGTATATTTAGGAAAGCCCTAATAAACTCATTTTCAAGTCGGGTACTAACACGGATGTATCTTATGCTTTGAGCATGACAAGTAGATACCAATCCGACCCTGGTGAAAATCACTGGATAGCTGTAAAAGCGATTCTTAAGTACTTGAGAAGAACTAAAGACTCGTTTTTGGTCTATGGAGGAATAGAAGATGATCTCGTTGTAAATGCTTACACGGATGCAAGCTTCCAAACCGACAAAGATGATAGCCGATCGCAATCGGGTTTTGTGTTTATGTTAAATGGTGGAGCTGTAAGCTGGAAGAGTTCCAAGCAAAGTACAACCGCTGATTCTACAACAGAAGCTGAGTATATTGCTGCATCGGATGCTGCAAAGGAAGCTGTTTGGATTAAGAAGTTCATAACTGAACTTGAAGTGGTTCCTAGTATTGCTAATCCAATAGACCTTTATTGTGATAATAATGGTGCTATTGCTCAAGCAAAGGAACCAAGAGCACATCAGAAATCCAAACACATACTTAGGCGTTTTCATATCATTCGAGAGATCGTTGATAGGGGAGACGTAAATATATGCAGAGTACCTACTGATGACAATGTTGCGAACCCGCTAACAAAGGGACTTCCATAAGCTAAACATGATGGTCATGTTAGGTCCATGGGTATTAGATACATGGGAGATTGGGCCTAGGGCAAGTGGGAGATTGTTGGTAGTGGTGCCCTAGGCACGTTTAATAAACGTTGTAATTGTTATCATTTATTTCATATCAATAAAGAGATGTTTTGATTATTATTGTTGTTCATGTTTACTTATAATAATCTCCGTCCCTAGTACTTGTTAAGCACTAGTATAAAGGCTAAATGATCATGGGATGATCATGTTAGATTTATGGGTACTTGTTTGGAACAAGGTACTGGTGTTGTTCAAATAGATACCTAGGTCCTAGAATTACTTAATCCCAATCATGTCTACACTTAGGGTCCCCCAATTTTATTAGAACCTTTTTAAGGTGCCCTTAGGATCCTTTGTGATCAGCACAGGTGTATTTCAACTCTTCATTCAAGACAAACCAGCAAGAGGAAGCAAATTAGCAGACCAGTAAACAAGTTGCCGATCAACTCTATTCTTAACATGCGACAAGTTGCCGATCAACTTGCTACAGAAGTTGCCGATCAACTCCATTCACAATATGCCGATATAATAGACAGTCTGCACTGTCAGTCAGGTGACATCATTTCATTAAAGTCAACCTTGCTGATTGTCTCTATACTGTTTTATCATAAAGTAGTTTACCTGCTCTGTAATGATTTCTACGCCGTCTGACACATAGCTACTTTTAGCTATACTCTGTCTCTACTTGCTTTTGCAGGTAACCGATTGAGACAAAGGGGTCTTTACCCATCAGACTTTTAAGGCACGCGTATCTTCGCCATTAATGCCAAGGATACTGCATTAAATGCTCCTCATCTACCCAGCTGGAAATTCAAATGTTATCCTTCTTCAACAAGCTAAGACATTAACTCCTCCTATAAATAGAGGACTTAGTGCATTGAAGAAGGTTGGTGATTTTAGTGCATTGAAGAGAGTTGGTTGTTTGCAGCATTCATTGAAGCTCAAACATTCCTTGTCCAGATAATCATTAGATCATTTAATAGGACATACACTTGTGCACAAACTCTACAACACTGTTAGTATTCCCGAACTAGATTATTTTAAGGAATACGTTGTCTGAGTTTTCACACACCCACCTGAGTGAGATAAGTTCTTTTGAACTTGCCGCTCAAATACACTTGGTCAGATATTTGCTTTACGATTCATTAAACTATCTCTAGAATTTAGTCTTTGTATCCGGCAAAGCCGCTCTTGTAATAGACTAGGGATATTTAATAGTGCTCTTAACCCAAATCCAAGTTCTGACCAAACTTGGTAGAGGACGTAGCAGTATTTACACTGTGAACCTCTCCAAATCTCTGTGTCCTCTGTTACTTACTGTCCTTGCCGGTTGGAACTCTATCACCGGCAAATCATTACTGTTCTTACTGACACAACTTCATTTCCATTGACCAATCTCTTGAAACTGCATTGAACTTTTAGAAACTACTTTGTGTTTAAACCAAGCTCTCAAAACCTTTTTATAAACTGATTTTGTGTGAGTTAAAACAAGTCATATCTTCTCCGCTGCGCTTACTGATAATAGTTTGCAATCTGATAAGTGACTTTGCATTTATAAAAGTGTTTCTTTGAAAAAGTTTTAATTAGGCTATTCACCCCCCCCTCTAGCCTATTTTCCTACCAATTGGGCCTAACAATTGGTATCAGAGCTTGGAATTTTGAAAGAAATTTCCAAGCTTTGCAGCTTGTTTGCTGATACCATGGTAGGAAAAATCATGCAGTCATTCAACATCACCACCATTCCGTTGTTGAATGTCAACGAGTTTGGTGTCTGGAAATCTCGTATGATAAAGTATATGAACTCAATCGATGACCGGTTGATGAAGGTCATAGAAGGTGGTCCAATCATTCCGTTAAAAGTTTCAACCACCTACAGACCTATTCCCTCCACTCCGCTGACACAACATGCTGATCGAGAAACTGAACAGGAAACCCATGTTCAGATTGATGAAACTTTGATTGAGAAACCCAGAGAGGAATGGACCGACGACGACAAACTTTCTGCTGCCCTAGATGGAAAAGCATGCCACATTATCTCATGTGGATTGGATGACAAGCAATACAAACTTATTGACTTGTGCTCCACGGCTCAAGAATGCTGGAACAAGCTCCTTGCATACTTTGAAGGTGACGAGCAGGTGAAGGACAACAGACTCTACGATTGCATTGCTGAGTTTGAATCCTTCAAGAAACAAGATGGTGAATCACTAAGGAGTGCCTACGACAGATTTTGCGAGGTAAGTAATTTATGTGCTTCATTAGGTAAAGTTTATACTATGAAAGATCTTAATATTCGTTTTCTAAGTTCTTTGGGAAATGAGTATCATACTAAGGTCACCGCTGTTAGAGAAGTGAGAGACTTAAACAAGACTTCTATTCAGAATCTTGTGTCTAGTCTATTTCTGTATGAGAGAGAACTGCAAAAACTTAACGTTCTCGACAAAAATTTCAAAAACTTGTCTCTATCAGCTCAGTCACAGATATCCTTTCCTTCAAACAAATTCCCTCCTATAGATCCTCCTCAAACATCCTGCAGTTCCAATACCCATGAAATAACCTCAGAAAAACCTATGGAAGAAGACGAATTTGCCGCCTTCGCTAGGAACTACAAAAGGTTTAAAGACTTCAAAAGGATGCAGAAAGGAAACTACCAGCAACCAAAATCCTTCACACCACCATTTCAGAAACCAGCAAGCTACAATAAACCCTCTACTAGTGCTACCGATGGAAAGAACAACAAAGGTGATCTGGTCTGCTTTAACTGCAGAAAACCTGGTCACTTTGCTTCTAAATGTCCTCAACCAAAATATGAATACATGAGGAAGTCATTTAACCAGAGACATCCTAAGTCTAGAAGCTTTGTTGCCGATGAAAGCACAGAAAAGGCCTTGCCGGTTTGGTGTGAAACTGATTCCGATGAAGATGCCGATGAAGATGAAGATGCCGATGTAAGTTTTGTCGCCCTAGATTTGGAAGATGCCGATGTATCATCATTGCCGACTCCAGTCTACCGAGATCCATCTCCACCGAGAACTCCAGTCAAAGAAGAATCTGCTGGAAGACCTCAACCACACTTCAAAGAAATAAGTGTCAATGCTGGAAACCCATATGGATACAAAGTACACCAAGTGGGAACCTCACTCTATGGCCAGTGTAACTCTTCTCAATTTACCACCAACAAATCAAAATCCTTACCGATGACCAGAAAACTATTATTCAATGAACAATCTAGCATTGCCAAAAACATATCAAAACCCATCTCTTCCCTACCTGACTTCTCTCATGGACCCATTGCCTCTGCTCCTAAAATTTTAGCTGATCCTTGTCCTGAAATATCCAAAGCTGAAATGATAGAGACGATGGATGAACTTTTTATCGATCATGAGAAGCTGAGTAGCGTTCATAAAGTGATGGCTGCTGATTTCAAAAGAATTTCTAACGAGAATAGCTCGCTTATGTCTGAACTTTCAGTTCTCAGAGGACACGAGCTTGAGTCTATTTCTTTAAAGAAAGAAAACCTGGATCTCAAATGCCAAGTAGCAGTATTGATAGCTCAGATCGAAGATCTTGTGAAAAGAAACAATCATCTCTCAAGGATTGTTGATTCTTACACAAAATCTAGAGTTGCTGTTGAAACAATCCTACAGACCCAAATGTCATATAAGGACCAATCTGGGTTAGGATTTGATTCCAGCAGCAGTAGCTCTACTGAAACTTGTGCTACCGAGAAAAAGGATGAGAAAGTTGAATGTAATCCTGTTAACTCAGTGCATAAGGATGCTAAGCCAATATACAGTGCTGTGGCAATGAAGTATCCTAAGAACCAGAACAAAAGGAATGATAAGCACAAACAAAGATATGTTAAGGTTGCTGATACTGAGTCTGCCGATAACGGTATTCTTGGTGATTACATCAGCAGAGAAAGTGCTGCCGATCTGACCTCCTCTGCTGCCGATGGACAAGTGCCTAAAAAGGTAACTGCCAAAGGTAAACAGAATGGAAAGAAAGGCAATGCTAGCACCTTTAAACCTACTAAGTTTGTGCCTGCTCAATTCCCTAGTTCTGCCGATGCACCGACTAAACAGAATGATATTCTACCGACTCCACAGCCTATCAGTCATGTGAGATGTTCTAATTGTTTTGATTATGGTCACAAGGCTCATGAATGCCTCTTGAAGCACCTATCTGGACCCACTGAGGTTTCATCCTCAAGTGGTGGCCAGATGTGGTTGCCAAAGAGGAACTAACCCTCGGACCCTTGAATAAGGGGGACCATAAGCATACCATTTTATTTCAGGAATGCTTCATGGCCTCAACTGGTGCAAGCAAGGATTTGTGGATTCTAGATAGTGGCTGCTCAAGACATATGACAGGATTTGCAGATCTTCTTGCCGATACTATCGAAGCATCAGGTCCCCCAGTAGTGTTTGGTGATAATGCCAAAGGAAAAATCGTCGGTATAGGTACCATCAAGAGAGGTGCAGTTACTGTACAGAAGGTCTCTCTAGTGGATGGTCTGAAACACAACCTTCTATCAATATCACAATTCTGTGATAAAGGAATGCAATGCGTATTTACTACTTCCAGTTGCTATGTGAAACACATTGCTTCCAATGAAACTCTTCTCACTGCCAAACGTAAAGGTAACATTTATGCAGTAGACTTAAGTGCTATTACTGGTGTTGCTAATGTTTATTTTGTAGCTAAGAACATCAGTGAGAACTCATGGCTATGGCACAAAAGACTCAGTCACTTGAACTTCAAATATCTATCCAAGCTTGCCGGTTCAAATCTTGTTACCGGTCTGCCTCAAGTGTCTGCTGATCAAGCAAAGAAATGCAAGGCCTGCCAGCTTGGAAAACAACATAAGTCATCTTTCCGAAGCAAGCCCTGCATGTCAACTTCTAAGTGCCTCCAATTGCTACATATGGATCTATTTGGCCCCACATCTACAGCAAGTATCGGGGGAAGTAGATACACCTTGGTTGTAGTAGATGATTTCTCTAGATATACTTGGGTGGAAACTTTCAGTCACAAAGATGACACCTATGCTGTTGCCACCAAGTTATTCAGACTACTACAAACTCAGAAAGAAAGCGATATCATCAGTATGAGATCAGACAACGGCACTGAATTCAAGAACAATGGTATTGCTCAGTACTGTGATGATCATGGTATAGACCACAACTTCTCAGCTGCCGGTACACCACAACAAAATGGTGTTGTTGAGAGGAAGAACAGAACTCTCATTGAAGCTGGTAAGACCATGATTGCCGAAGCCAGGCTGCCGAAGTACTTTTGGGCTGAAGCGATCAATACAGCCTGCTTTACCCAGAACAGATCTCTAATCAACAAATTCCATAACAAGACTCCTTATGAACTCTGGAGAGGAAGAATTCCCAACATTGGATTCTTCAAGATATTCGGCTGCAAATGTTACGTGCTATACAATGGAAAAGAGCACAGAGGTAAATTTGATGAGAAAGCTGATGAAGGAATCTTTGTTGGATACGCTAAACACAGTAAGGCCTTTCGAGTTTTCAATAAGAAACTTTTGAAAATTGTTGAATCTGTTCATGTAACCTTTGATGAATTTAATTTTTGCGTGCGCACGTTCTTCGAGATTATAGGTACATTTATTTCTCTCCCTTGCCCTCTCATATTCTCTCTCTCCCCCATAACATATATAACGCCTTTCAAAATTCCATTAAGCTTTTTCTCCGCCATTTTTTTTTCCTCTGCTCTCTATTCTCTCTATCTCTCCTCTTTCCAGATTATCAGTTCATCGTTTTATTAGTTCATCTATTCATAATCTGGTAAGTGTTAATGTTTATACTCTACTCATTTCTAATCATTTATGGTTTGATTTGTCTTTATTTCTAACATTGAGAGTTGTTTGAGTAATTTTGCAGACAATGTCCGGCGAAAAAGATATCTACGGAGGCTATGTTGACTCCGACTACTTCAACGACGAAGCCGACGGGGTTTTCTTGAAGAATCTTCTTATTGGGTCCCTGCTTGATTCGTTCATCACTCCATCAGGAGTTAGTTCAGTATTTGTGGATCTTGTCAAAGAATTCTTCTCCAACTCTTCTGTTGTCCGCTCTCGTGCTGACTCCTCCGTTATCGTCTCCATCAATTCTACTGTTTTGGGCGTGCAGATCTCTATTACTCCCTCTTCTATCTCTGAAGTTTTTCCCAATCTTGGGAATGAAGGGTTGAGTGCTCTAGTTGATGAGCAGGAACTGGATAGGGCTTGGATTATCATGAGAGGTGCTGGCACAAGGCTTAGTGGCACTAATCATCTGAAGATTCACTATCCCCGAAGATACTATGCTTTGGCTGAGATAGTTGATAGATGTCTCATTTGCCGATCTGGATCCCACAGCAATATTACTGATGTGCAGTTTGAAGCTATGGCCGCCATTGTTCTGCAGATTGAGTTCAACTGGTGTGCCTACATATTAAGGATTATCGCTACGGCTGCTGATAAGTGGGCTTCTGACAGATTGAAGAACAAGGCCAATCCTGGAAAAGGATGCCATTATCTGTTGATAAGTATGATTCTGAGGAGAAATGCCAATGTAGTGGCTGCCGATCGCTTTCCATCCAGCTTGCCTTTCAATAGGTTGAAGTTCTTTGATGCTAAGGATTGGAAAAGGATTTCAAAGAATGCTTCCAGTACCGATGCCCCCTCTGTTGCTCCTGCACCTGTTGTAACTCAGAGGAAGAAAAAGGCAAAGACCATTCCTTCAGTTGCTTCTCAATCAGCAGCAGTCTCTACTCCTGCTCCTTCAACTGATAGGATTCTTGCCGATTCTACTCCTGGTGCTCCAAAGAAAAGGAAACTGGTAAAGGTTGCCGATCAAGTGGTGATAAAGAAGGTGAAGCTTGCCGATGAAGTTCCTTCTTCCACTATTCCTCCTGCTAATCCAAGAGCCAAGCTAATTAGGTTTGCCCCTGCTCATCTTGCCAGTGCTTCCCTAACTACCGATCCTGCTGTCAAGGTTGAAATTCCTGATGAAGAATTCACTGATGACTTTGCCGATGGCAAAAGTATTGAGGATGTCATTGAGAAGCTTAAGTATCAGACTCCTAGGAAATGCGCTCCAATCAGAAACCCAACTTTCCACACCTTCTACAAGAATCCTTGGTCCTTCACCAACAAGGTCTTGATCAAGAAATGGGTCTTTCTGATTGACCATCTGCCTCCCTTTATTCGTCGTCTTCTTCAGTTTCATGAAGAGATGAAAGACACTGTCACTCCCGGAAATCCTGCTGATTATGTTGATCAAAAGAGTTTGGACAGACGCACTGATATGTGGAAAGATTTGCTGCCATACAATGATGATGAGGCTCCTGCTGTCAGCCCTCTCAATGCTCACTTTCATAGATCAGTAAAGAAGGTCACTATGGACTTGATTGAAAAGTCTAATGAATTTCTGTTGAAGCAAGATGCCGATCGCCGTGCCGCTGAAGACCTTGCCGATAAAGATGCTCATGTTCCTTCGCCAAGCAGCAGCAAGACCGAGACAGATGCCGATGTTCACTCTGCCGACGATGCAGATGCTGCTGATAAAGAGTTTGTTGCCGATGGGCGTGATGATGCTGATGAAGATGGTGCTTCTACTGATAGTGATGCTGATGATGATGTGCTGATTTATTTGGTGATTTAGTTTGTGCTCACAAAGCTACTGCTGACTCTCCTTCCACTTCACTTACAACAGATAGTGACAAGATGCCTATCAGAACTGTCATGACTAAAGCTTCCATTGCTGAAGTATTTGCAGAATCTGTATTTGAGGGTGATAGTAGTGTTGAAGGAAGGCATGCCGATGATTCTATCAAAGAGATAGTGGAATTTCAAGTTGAGACAACTACTGACACTCAACCTCTGATTGAAGTATCTACCGACCTACCTGCCCCAGTTGAGACAACTATAGACACTCAACAGTTGGATGTATCTGTTTCAGGAGGAGAACTTGCTGAAAAAGTGACTAATGAGACAACTGCTGACACTCAGTTAATATCAGTCACCCCTGAAATACAGATTGTTCCCCCTACTGGAATCAAGGAGGTTGTGGAGTTGGGAGGAGGTGCTGATGATAGTACTCCTAATCTGGATGCTGACATTGCTGCTAGTCTACAGTTTGAAGAGATTCTTCTACAGCCTTTGTTCAGCTTGCCGTCTGTTATCACCCCTCTCTTGCCGGCTCCTGCTGCTGCTCATGCCGATGAGATAGATCCTGCTGATTACATGGTGGTTGGAGAACAAGCCTTTGTTGATCCTGATGCTGTTGATACTTGTCCACCACCCAGCTATGATTATTTTCTCAATGGGAAGGATATGATGTGCTCAAACTGGTACACTTCCAATGCATCTATCCCCTCCAACAAATTTGGACAGCCTCTCTTCACTGTTCATCCAAGGTTATCCTTCAAGTATACCTTAGGCAAATGTCCACTCCCATTCGGCAAAGACCACCCTCATGTCACCAAGCATAAATTCTCTCCAGGAGATTCTACCAGTGATAGTCCAATCTATCTTCCCTGGATTCTCAATGATGATGACATTGTTCGTACAAAGGGAAAGACTCCTCGGATTTCTAGACTTAAGAAGAAAGTGGCCTATGATCCAATTCGATCTAGACCAGGACAGATAAAGATTAGAGGTGAATCTACCCTTCCCGGTCCTTCTCCAACTGAAGTGTGCATCACTACAAATGGATGGATGAGAAGCTGCTTGATGATCAATGATCTGCTGACTGACATCATTGAAGTTAGGCATACCAATCCTCGTGGCCTTCTTTATTTGATCAAGTCTGCCACTTTGGCTATGACTCTGCCATTATTTCATCCCCGTCAGCGTGCCGATCATCTAGTCTATACCTCAAGGCTGATGAATGCCGGGTTAATGACTATGATTCTTGAAGGTCGTGCTTATTTGAACTTAATCTTGGCTACCTTCCTTTCACTTGAAGACGGTGGTATGTTTCATCTGCCGACTGATCGTGCTGTTATAGTTCATCCAGCTTTTCCCTTGCCGATCTTTCGTGCCGATGATTCTGATGATCTCATTGTCTCAACTGTTGTCCCTGCCGATTTCTTCTCTTCTGCTGATGATGCTGCCCTTCAATGGTTCTTACTCATTCCAGCTGCTCCTGTTCCTCCTTCTCCCTCTGAGCCGATCTTGATCTTCTCTGATGATGAGATGATGACTGATGATGTGCTTATTGAAGATGCTGATCTGAATAATGAAGATTTTATCCCTTCAATAGTGCTCTCGACGTCTGCCAGTATTTTCCAGCCGACCATCGTCAACAGTCTGTATGAGTATTTGAAGTTTAGTGAAGGCGATTTCACAAATCAGCAAGTGCCTGCCACTCGTGCTGATATTGGTGATATGGCTCTTTCTGTTGGTGACCTGGTTAAGGATGTTCACAAAGACCTGGTTAAGCATCTACGTAAGTCCAATCAGGAGGAGGAGAATACTCTGGTCAAAGAATTGAAAGCTCTCCTTGCTGATAGAGAAGAGTGTATAATGGCTCTTTCTGAATCCTTGGGGACAACTCATAACATTCAACAGAATCTTGTTGATAATCAGAGGCTGCAGATAAGAGATATGGGAAGACTTGAAGAAGAATTATCTGAGACCAAAGCTGCTCTTACCGAAGCTAATCTGAAGATAGCTGCTCTTGAAGCCAACAACAAGATGCTGTCTGAAAGATTGGAAAGTGCGCAGAGAAGACAGAGCAAAGCAAAAAGGAAAGCTGATAGAAAAGAAGAAAAAGCAAGAAAGAAGGCTAGGAAGACTGAATCTACAAAGGACTCAACTCCAGCAGCAGATCCCAAGATTTCTGATCCTCCAGCTGCTGATCCTTGAGTCACATAGCCTATGATGTAGATATCTTATTGAAGACCTTCACAGACAAATTTCTTTGCTTATAAAATTTTTATTGTGCTAATATGTTTTTCTTATATTTGTGTTGTTATCTGCGTTATTCTGTGCTATTTCCTTTTGCAGATCATCACTCTTGCCGATTCCTTGAATCAGCTTCACCATTTATTTTGGTGAATCCACCTTTTGCATTAGACATCCAGTGTGACTTACCTTAGGATTTGGTTATACCTAGATATCCTTAGAAATCTTTTCCCTAAGATAAGAGATGTCTTTAGCTTTAAGGGTGATTGGACTTAAGTAATTAGGAGGAGATTGTTGTTCAAATAGATACCTAGGTCCTAGAATTACTTAATCCCAATCATGTCTACACTTAGGGTCCCCCAATTTTATTAGAACCTTTTTAAGGTGCCCTTAGGATCCTTTGTGATCAGCACAGGTGTATTTCAACTCTTCATTCAAGACAAACCAGCAAGAGGAAGCAAATCAGCAGACCAGTAAACAAGTTGCCGATCAACTCTATTCTTAACATGCGACAAGTTGCCGATCAACTTGCTACAGAAGTTGCCGATCAACTTATTAAAGAAGTTTCCGATCAACTCCATTCACAACATGCCGATATAATAGACAGTCTGCACTGTCAGTCAGGTGACATCATTTCATTAAAGTCAACCTTGCTGATTGTCTCTATACTGTTTTATTATAAAGTAGTTTACCTGCTCTGTAATGATTTCTACGCCGTCTGACACATAGCTACTTTTAGCTATACTCTGTCTCTACTTGCTTTTGCAGGTAACCGGTTGAGACAAATGGGTCTTTACCCATCAGACTTTTAAGGCACGCGTATCTTCGCCATTAATGCCAAGGATACTGCATTAAATGCTCCTCACCTACCCAGCTGGAAATTCAAATGTTATCCTTCTTCAACAAGCTAAGACATTAACTCCTCCTATAAATAGAGGACTTAGTGCATTGAAGAAGGTTGGTGATTTTAGTGCATTGAAGAGAGTTGGTTGTTTGCAGCATTCATTGAAGCTCAAACATTCCTTGTCCAGATAATCATTAGATCATTTAATAGGACATACACTTGTGCACAAACTCTACAACACTGTTAGTATTCCCGAACTAGATTATTTTAAGGAATACGTTGTCTGAGTTTTCACACACCCACCTGAGTGAGATAAGTTCTTTTGAACTTGCCGCTCAAATACACTTGGTCAGATATTTGCTTTACGATTCATTAAACTATCTCTAGAATTTAGTCTTTGTATCCGGCAAAGCCGCTCTTGTAATAGACTAGGGATATTTAATAGTGCTCTTAACCCAAATCCAAGTTCTGACCAAACTTGGTAGAGGACGTAGCAGTATTTACACTGTGAACCTCTCCAAATCTCTGTGTCCTCTGTTACTTACTGTCCTTTCCGGTTGGAACTCTATCACCGGCAAATCATTACTGTTCTTACTGACACAACTTCATTTCCATTGACCAATCTCTTGAAACTGCATTGAACTTTTAGAAACTACTTTGTGTTTAAACCAAGCTCTCAAAACCTTTTTATAAACTGATTTTGTGTGAGTTAAAACAAGTCATATCTTCTCCGCTGCGCTTACTGATAATAGTTTGCAATCTGATAAGTGACTTTGCATTTATAAAAGTGTTTCTTTGAAAAAGTTTTAATTAGGCTATTCACCCCCCCCTCTAGCCTATTTTCCTACCAATTGGGCCTACCAACTGGACATGACCCGCTGTATGCGATTTATGTCATGGTCTATGTCGTACATATATCTCATATTAGTTATGTCATTCGAATCCTTAGACATGAAGTTATTATAGTCTTCCACTTGATGAACATTGTGTTTGACATATTCAAATGCTACCTTAACACGGTAGTTATAAAGGGTATGATTGGCATAATCGGATTCCCGTTGGGAAGAATAATAAGCTAAATGGATTTGTCCCTCCACGGAGAGATGTCAAGCTTGGGCCCTTCGAAGGAATGATGTTGATGAAATGTTCGGCCAGACTCAAATGGATTGATTGGATCAATAACATTTGAATTATCAACATATTCGAAATCGAGAAAGTATTGAACAAGACAAGTTGACTGGTTGACCATGACTTGTGTTCAATGACATCGTGGACAAAGGGATTATGACATATTTTAAAGGAATGCGAACTTGTATCTAGTTATACTATTTGGGTAGGTATGACGGTTTTCTAGAACCTAATCATATCTTATGGAATCATGTTTGAGCCCATTGCCAACTTAGTATAATCCTAGAGGGTCACACACAATAGAACGAATCTTAAATAAGAGGACTATATTGGAATTTAGGGTCGAAGGACCTCAAAGGAATTTCTGGAAATATTCTGGGCTTCCTGGTCAACCAAGCGGGCGCTTGGGTTGAACCAGGCGGGCGCCCGGTATGGCGGCAGAAATTTCCCTAATTCGATTAGGAAAGGTTTTTGGCACAAGTTACCTATTTGGAATATGTCTTAATTGTGTATAAAAACCCCAATTCGGCCAGACCATCTTTACTAGTGTTTTGTGTGCCTCCAAAGAGTTTGAGAGGGTTATTATTTTGTTCCAAGACATCTTGGATTGAAGAACAAAATAATTCACAAAATAATTCCATAAAGTTCTTTATTAAATTGTGAAAGTGTGTTTCATAATTATTGGTCTAGCAACCAAGATCAAGGAGCCTCTTGATATTCGTTCGAAGTGTGGACACCGCTAGAGGGTGAATTTTATCATCTACAAAGTTCGTGATTTTGTCCGTGATAAAGCTTCAAGTTTTTCTCCACCAAGACCAAAGAAAACTTTGATAGTCATCAAGGGTTAGTTTATCCTTTATTCATGTTGTTGTATTTGATTTAATCATATGAACGGATCCATGGCTTTGGGTTTCTTAAAAATTTTAATTGCTATATTCCGCTGCGCATGAGTCTACGAAACCCAACACGCTCACCCCTTACTAGGCGCCCGCTCGAATTAATATCCATGCGGACCAACCTTTCTGCCTAAATGAGCGCCCGCCAGGTCACCATCAGGCGCCCACCTGCTTCTCCGGCCAGAAGTTCTCCTCCGGTTTGAACTCCTTCTTGACCTCACCAACTCCCCCGATTTAGACTCCTTTTCTTCCTTGTAGTTTAGGATCCAATCCCAACAATCTCCCACCTGGAGACTAAACTCATAAGCATAGAAACACCCATCAACTCCCACCACGGAGTGAATACCTTTGAACACATTTTACCCCCCCATATTGGCTTGACATTACCGAGCCTCCCGCTCAAGTACTAAGGCGAGTTGAAACCAAGCAACGTTTCAACCTCTCCGTGTTAGATAGTTCTTGCCTCCCCAAATCAGCTTCTACCTTGATTTCTCTCCGCAAGTCTAACTTCGCCTTCTCCCTCCAGACCCACCTTCCTTGCAATGCTTCCCCTTGAAACTTGGACACACCTTGTTTCTTGCATCGTCTTCTCTTGGTCTGAACACGCTCTCTGTTAGGGCACTTGGACTTCCACACCGCGTTGATCAACTTTGTGTCCTTCTCCCCCCTAACATACCGTTTCTTGATGTCTCTCCTTTCTACACCAATAGGCCGGTTCTTTAGCCTCTTACTCCCACCCGAGCGAATGTCGACATTGTAGGCAGAGTACAACATCTTCTCCTTAACCCCATGAGCTATCACCTTAGCTCCTTTTGTGACTTCCCAAGACCCACCAGTGAAGGTCACACCATACCCTTCATCATCAAGTTGTCCAACAGAAATCACCCTCCTCCTCAAGTCCAGAACATGCATCACATCGTGCAATTGTAAAACAGCCCTGTTAGGTGTCTTCATCATCACATCCCCCTTACCTTTGATCTTCAATGGTTGATCATCACCAAGATAGACAACCCCAAAATCTCCAGTTTTATACCGCTCCATTGTTTCTGCATCCCCACTAGCATGAGATGAAGCTCCAGAATCCAACACCCAATCTTCACCTGACTGCTCCTCTCCTAGGATTAATACATCTCCATCATCCACCACGTGTGCATCGCCATCCTTATCCGGACAGTCATAACTGATATGAACCATCGCGCCACAATTGTAGCACTTGACCGGCTTTTTCCCCTTTTTCGGTCCTCCCCTTCCCCTATTTCTCTCCACCCTAAGTGCAGCCCCATCTGCAGAAGATTCTCCCCTTTTCTCTTTCCTTCTCAACTCCTCTTGAAGGATGAGATCTCGAACCTCCGTATACACCAATGGTGTTTTCGACGTACTAATCGTTGTGACAGTTACCTCCCAACTATCTGGCAATGATTTTAGTAGAAAACATGCTAACACTTCATCGGAGAAAGTAATATCAACACTTTTCAATTGGTCCACCATACCTTTGAAACTGCCGATATGACTCGCTGCTGTCTGCCCCTCTGACATCTTCGTATTCGCAAACCTCTTTATCAAATGCACCTTATTGATATTCGACGGCTTCTCATACATGTCTGACAGCATCTGTAGCAACCCCACCGTTGTCTTGGCCTCCATCGCGTTCCGTGCAACGTCGTCGGTTAGAGTGCTCCTCACCGCTCCTAACGCCTTCCGATCTAACGTCTCCCAACCCCCTTTTGACATGTCTTCGGGTTTCTCACCTAAGGGTTTATGAAGATCCTTACAATAAAGGTAATCTTCAACCCTTGTCCTCCAAAACGAGAAATTCACACCGTTGAATTTCTCGATTGAGTTCTTCATCTTGATTGCTTCACAAAGTCCCCAAGAACGTGATTCAAAATTAATCAACTAATGAAACTTTGAATCCTCCTAACCAAAGCTCCTGATACCAGTTGTTGGGAATTTAGTGGTACCCCGTTGCAATCTAAATAAACAACACAAACCCACAAGCACAATAATGGAAGAATCACACACACAAGAACACAAGAATTGTTTACCCGGTTCGTTCAACACATGAACTACGTCCGGGGGCAATTGCCAAGCCAATATATAATTAATCACACCTTAATAATTTGCTACAATGTGTCCTAGGTCGTGACTATGCTTATATAGCAGTACAAGGAAGATCTAAATCAAATTAAGAAGAGATTGTGTCAAAATTGGAAACAAATCAGCCCAGCCGGCATACCAAGCGCCCGCTCACCCCTTACCAGGCGCCCGCTCGAATTAATATCCATGCGGACCAACCTTTCAGCCTAAATGAGCGCCCGCCTGGTCACCACCAGGCGCCCGCCTGCTTCTCCGCCCAGAAGTTCTCCTCCGGTTTGAACTCCTTCTTGACCTCACCAACTCCCCCGATTTAGACTCCTTTTCTTCCTTGTAGTTTAGGATCCAATCCCAACAAAGAAGTACCTTCACCATCACAAGTTACTTAAACAAATACCACACTATTCCTTTTTCAGAATGTTCGGTTGTTTATGTTTCTCTCACCTTGTCCCGTACAACAAACACAAACTAATGCCCCAAGTCCACCCAGTGTTCTAAAAGACCCCCGTCTAGGCCGCCCAGGCCCCGCCTAGGCGCTAGGCGTTCATGAAACGCCTAGATACCGTTTAGGATATTATAGTTATTTCTGAATTCTCGGCCCCGCTTAGATCCCGCCTAGATCCTGCCTAGGCGCTAGGCGCCCCTGCGGTGCCTAATGACCACCTAGAATTTTTTAGAGCCTTGAGTCCACCCCATATGTTTTTATGGGGATATGATAATCTACGCAAAGAGTACCGGTGCCTTGTTCCCCCCGCCCCCCACACACACCTCAACGAAACAGTACAGTTAAACGTAAACATTGTCATATTGTGGAAATGGGTCTATGTTTACTAGCTCATTCTGGGGCCTAGTTCTTCTTGTTAGAAGTCTTCACTGCCCCGGAATATCTTATTAACCGGTCACCTATATATTCGACAATTTGGCTATATTTCCCCTTTTCAAAAGTCACTTAAAAATTACAGACTACTCCTTTCTCAAAATGTTCGGTTGTTTATGTTTCTCTCACCTTGTCCCGTACAACAAACACAAACTAATGCCCAAGCCAACCCCATGTGTTATTTTTTGGAATATGATAATCTACGCAAAGCGTACCGGTGCGTTGACCAAGCATCGAGTCGAATTTATATCTCTAACATGTCTTGTTTGACGAAAGTGTGTTTCCCATGCTCCCTTAATCTGTACAATGTCCGCCCAGGCCCTTGGATTCCCATGGATCAATAAGCTTCTCTTGACCCACTTCTAGCAAGAATTGGTCCTATCAACTTCATATTTACCAGTAAATAATTCTGATCTCTCTGCTAAGAGCTGTTAGTTCCTTCCCTATAATATTGATTTTCTTAAAGTGTAAGCATCTGATTCCATAATCCTATGAGGTGATACTCTCTCCAGTAATTGAATTCAATATTAACAAGTTGCTTAACATACTTATCACGTGATTCCACTCGACTCTTATGGAATACAGTTATAGAAATAAGAGTTGGGAATAAATCTTTCCACCGTCATTCATATCTCCAAATATTACCTCTTAGACTATATAATATCCTCACTAGATCTTTCAATCGCCACGCCATGACCATGAAAACCTCCAACACTTTATACCACTAACTAATTCTTCAAAATCCCCCCACCCTATAACAAACAAAAATAAAAATAAAAACTTCCGTGCACAAGTGTAAATTACATCAATTGTTTGCCTCCTTGCTAACAACTTATGAGTCTTTCTTTTTCTGAAGACATCTTCTAAATGTTCTTCTAGTACACCAAACCATTCTAGCTCAACTGAGGACAAAAATGACGTATAATTATTATCCAAAACTACACCAACTATAGCAATTTCAAAGATCAAAAAAATACGAAACTGGATTTGAACGACATAAACCGACTTGGTTAAATGGGACCCATAAACTCTGGGCTCATACACCAAAATCCCATCCAATAAGGCCCATCTTCTCATATACCGACATCACTGGGGCCAGACAGGCAGACTTTGCCTAGGCCGAGTTCGAGAAGCCCAATCCTTGGTCGACTTACACGGCAGGCCGAGATAGAGGACGGGCCGACTTACACCATACGCCTCCCACTATCATCGGGAGTCTGTTCATAAAGCAATATTATAACTCTAAAACTAAGAGTCCTTATCCGAACCAGGATAACTCTCCTATCAGATAACAGGACTTAATCCATCCTTATCGGGAGTCTACCTCCAGGGAATATGAGTCCTACATCAACACGGTCATTCCAGCTTCTATGAGAAGCTAGGACTCATTCACCCACGCCTATAAAAACAGGTCCTCACAACAGGAGAAGGGTAATGAAATTTTGGCTCTAATCTGGTCAATTGATTTTCTCTATTTCTAATCACCCATATCCTTATTCTCACACCGGAGGGCCTTCGCCGGTGAAGCCCCGGTGTAGTTTACGTTTGTTTCGTGTGTGCAGATCCGGCCATCAAGAACTGTCGCTGGGATTATCCGAACCGCTAGACGAAGGCTGATCCAACCAGATTTTGGCGTCATCAGTTTGGTTCCATTGCCGGGAAATCGATTGGTCAGTTCTTTAGCCAGATAATTCCAGACCATGGCCGGAGAATTGGTTAACGGGCGAGAAGCCACCCCTTCTAAAGAAACCACAAGGGATGCACCGCCCCCCGAAAACACAAACGCTGCTGCACAGAACCAGAGGCTCCCACCTACAGCACCCGCACAAGGGGGAGGAATACATACCCGTTCAAAGGGGCCGGCCCCCAATGTTGTTAATCAATATGGGCGCCGGCGACGGACAGGATCCCGAAACAATGGAGCAGGACCATCACAGCCACTGCCATTAGACAAGAGAACATTGCTTCAACAGAATGTTCACACACTCCAACAGCTAGCCGACGCACAGCGGGCCCTGTTAGAACTTGACCCCGAAAATTCCTTGGCTAACCTACTCCAGCCGTCTGGAACGAGGGGGATAAATCTGGATGACAGAGTGAGCAGAAGGGAGCCCCTACAAAATCGTAGACGGGATGTGCCTCCCAGGAGCCGTGTAAGTCGCCAAGACGGACGGTTAGGAAGACTCAATCTAGATGGGGACCTGAGAGACCACATTAATCGCCGCCGGGAAGAACAAGAAGATGAATCCCCTGGAGTGGGATTTATAGAGGAAAGACGTCGTGGGGACGCCCAACGTCATTCACCTCCCAGACAGGATCCACCAAGGCGCACACCACCTCGATAGGATCCACCAAGGCGCACACCACCCCGGCTGGATCCGCCCCGGCACACTCCACCTCGCCGTACTCCTTCAAGGCATCGCCTCGAACCAAACCAAGGTGAAAGGAGACGCCGAGAGCGAAGCATAGTCAGTTCCAGTCATACCTCGGCATTCAGCACAAGGGACATTGTCGACCTTAGAGAAAGGCTCGACAACATTGAGATGATGAATCAGGGGCACATGAAACCCAATAATGACTACGATGCTATGCGCCCTTTCGCGCAGAGGATTAAGGATGCACCACCTAATCCACAGTTAAAGCTTCCACACCTAGACAAATACTCTGGCAACGCCGATGCTCTGGATCACATCCAAGCCTTTGAGGCCACCATGGCCCTAGTGTCCAATCATGACGACGTGCTGTGTAAGGCCTTTGCAAGCACCTTAACAAAGGCAGCTCGGTCCTGGTTCATGGATCTTGAGAAAAGCAGTATCAATTCCTTTGCCAAGTTGAAATCACAAATTTTGGAATATTTTGCTACCACTGGTGCGAGGAAGAAAAGGTTGTCTGACCTAGCCAACATGGTCCAGAGCAAAAACGAGTCCACCCTAAGCTTCTACAACCGGTTTAGGGACCTTGTCGACTCAATAGAAGAACGCTTAACCGACAGGGAGATCATTGTATGCTTCACGAATGGTCACAGGTCAGAGCAGTTAACTTATGAACTGTCAGTCAGAGAGCCCCTCACAAAAGCTGAATTGTACCACGTTGCTTACGCCACGGCCATCGCCGAGGAGAAGAAAAAGACGTTATATGGTCATAAGGAACGCGAACGAGATCATGACAAGTCTCATAACGGGAACTCGTCCCAGGGGACCAACGGGGGAAACGGCAAAGGCAAGAACAGGACCAGGGGGACCGAGACATTCACCACATTCAATAAACCGATCTCTGAGATCATGAATATGGTGGATCTCCCCAACCCCAAGCCTCTAAAAGACAACCCGAAATACCCGAGGGATACCACAAAGTATTGCTCCTATCACAGAGATAACGGCCACGACACCGAGAACTGTTTTGCTCTGAAGAAGATTCTGCAGAAATGGGCCGACCAAGGCAAGCTCAATCAGTTCATGGCCAAGGACAATAAATGCCCAAGGGAAGAAGACAAAAACAATGACCAGGTAGACAGACCACCTCGGGCTAGGTTGATAGGCGTGATCAGAGAGGAAATTCCATCAAACAAGAAACTCAAGGAGCAGATTTACGAGCTAAGTAAAGTCTTCCACATCCCTCCCTGGATCCAAAAGAGGGAGGAAGTGATCAGTTTTTCTCTGAATGAGTTGGCGGGAAACCGTGCGATGAGAGAACAACCATTGGTCATTACAGGCCGCATTGATAATTGCGAGTCAGACAGGCTCCTCATAGACTCCGGAGCGGCCAAGGATGTGCTATACTATCGCACTTTTAAAGAGATGGAACTTCCTGACACAATGCTGACCCCATATAATGGAAGGCTAGAAGGATTCACTAATCATAAGGCCGATGCCAAAGGAACCGTCGACTTACTCTAGGAAGTCGGCACTCATCCCTACAAAACCTCGGCCATGGTCACCTTTATAGTCCTGGATCTAGACAGTGATAACCATGCTATCCTAGGTGCACCCAGTCAAGGGAAGTTGGGACTGGTTGCCTCCCTCCCCCACCAAAGGGTGAAGTTCCCCACCTCGGCTGGAATTGGGTGCGTCCCTGGCTCGCCTAGAGATTTTTTGGAACATGTTATGAAGTCCAGGAAAGCAAAGGCCAAAATGGAGATTGATACTCCAGATAAAAGAATCACGGTTTCAAAATCAACCACGGTTACAACCTCGACGCCACATATCGGTGTTATATTGGCAACTGTTGATGATGAACCTGAAGAGTGGATTATTCTTGACAACGACGTCCCAACTACGGCCGAGGTTACTTACGGCTTACACGACTTCGGCTGCATCTCGATGAACACAGCTTCGGACGAGCCGAGTAACACGGCTTCGTCCCAAGCTCGGGGGCCACACAGCCAACTGACATGGAAACCGAGATCGAGAAACTGTTAGACATGGAAAACCTAAGTTTGGAAGGGGAAGACAAGGAGAAGGTCAAGCAGATCATTGTCGAGACCCTAGAGTTCAGAGACGGCCCCAAACTTAAACCTGTGGATCAGTTAGATGAGGTCGTCATCAACCCAGACTATCCAGATCAGAAAGTAAAGATTGGGAAGCAACTCTCCCAAAAAAACGAGAAGAGCTCATCTCCCTACTCCAAAACAACTTGGACGTATTTGCCTGGAAAGTAGATGACACGGTGGGAGTAAATGAAGCTGTCACTCTCCACAAACTGGAAGTCGACAAGTTCTTTAAACCGGTCAAGCAGACAAGACGAGTCTTCTCTACCGACAAGGAAAAAGCAATTGAGACCGAGGTCAACAAACTCCTCAAAGCCGGCATCATAAGAGAGGCAACATACCCCGAGTGGCTTGCCAACGTCGTCATGGTAAAAAAGAACAATGGCAAGTGGAGGATGTGCGTGGACTTTACGGACCTGAACAAGGCCTGTCCCAAAGATAGCTATCCCCTCCCCAGGATTGACAAGCTCGTAGACTCCATTGCCGGCCATCAAACCCTCAGTTTCTTGGACGCCTACTCTGGCTATCATCAAGTCAAAATGGCCGAGGACGACATAGAAAGGACGGCCTTTCAAGCTGTAGGCGGCGTATACTGCTACGTCATGATGCCTTTCGGTCTAAAGAATGCAGGAGCCACGTATCAGAGGATGGTGAACAAGGTCTTCAAATCTCAGATAGGCCGGAATGTGGAGGCCTACATTGATGACATGGTGATCAAGACCAAGATCGGCAGCTATATACCAGATCTGAAAGAAACCATTGACAACTTGAAAGCTAACGATATGAAGCTCAACCCTAGCAAGTGCGTCTTCGGGTTACCGCGGGTAAGTTTCTGGGTTTCATGGTTTCTTAACGAGGCATCGAGGCTAATCCAGAAAAGATCCAAGCCTTGATTGACATGAAGGAGCCGATTTATGTCAAAGAGGTTCAAAGGTTGAACGGGAGAGTGGCGGCACTCGGTAGATTTATCGCCAAATCAGCAGAAAAATCCCTCCCCTTATTCAAATCCTTGAAGGGAACGAAGGATTTTTCTTGGACGCCTGAGTGCTCGACCTCGTTCCAGCAACTGAAAGACTACCTCGGCTCTCCACTCCTACTTAGCAGCCCGGTTATGGGAGAGACATTGTACGTCTTCTTAGCAGCAACCGACCGATCCGTAGCAGCTGTGCTAGTTAAAGAAGAAAGCGGTATCCAGAAGCCGGTCTACTACATCAGCAAGGCACTGTCAGATACCGAGAGCAGGTACTTTAATGCCGAGCAAATTGCTTATGCCTTGGTAATTGCGGCCAGAAAACTACGAGCCTACTTCTCAGCTCATCCAATCACGGTCTACACCGATGCTCCTCTTAGAAAAATACTTCACAAGATGGACAGCTCAGGACGCCTACTTAACTGGTTGATCGAACTGACAGAATTCGACATAACCTACAAGCCGAGGAAAACTCTTCTGGCCCAACCTCTTGCCGACTTCTTGGTCGAAACCGCCTTCACAAGCGAACATACACCGACCACCCGAAAGAGGAAGTTCCCTATGGATAGAGAGCCCTTGGAAGAGCTACCTCCCAACTGTTGGGTCCTATACACCGACGGGTCAACTACCCAAGGTAGAAGCGGCGCCGGAGTCTACCTGACTAGCCCTGCCGGCGAGCATGTTGCACGTGATTTTATCATGTTCAAGTTCCCTGCCTCAAATAATCAAGCTGAATATGAAGCCTTAATCCTGGGACTAGAAAGAGATAAGTTCTTTGGAGCAACGAGATTGGTAGCATACAGCGACTCCCAACTGGTGGTGAATCAAGTTAAAGGGGAATACAACACCGAAAACCACATGCTGACCAAGTACAAAGATCTCGTCCTAAACCTGACCAAGAACTTCGAGTTCTGGGATATACGGAAAGTTGGTAGAGAATACAACTTGGAAGCCGACCTGCTTTCAAAGATGGCAACAGCTGAAGACTCGGATCCCTTAATCATTTATACCGACCAGCCTGCTTATGAAAGACTGGAGATTTTGCTCCTGGATGATGAGGAAAGGACATGGATCGACGACTACAAAGACTACTTGGAGAAGGGAAAGCTTCCTGAAGATGAGTTAGAGGCCAAATCGATCAAAAAGAAGACGGCAAGATACATAGTCTGGAACGGCATCCTGTACAGAAGGTCATTCTCCAGACCTCTCCTTAGATGTGTTGCGCCAAAAAGCACCGAGAAACTCCTCGCCGAGGTACATGGGGGAGTTTGTGGGGGACACCCGGGGGCCAGAACCCTTGCCGACAAGATCATCACACTTGGCTACTATTGGCCAAATATAAGGGAGGATGCCCTAGCCTATGTAAAGAAATGTGACAAATGTCAACGCTACTCCGACTTACCCAAAGTACCTGCCGTAGAACAAAGCTTGATCATACCGACATGGCCATTCAACATGTGGGGAGTCGACATCATTGGACCATTCCTATTAGCCAAAGGGAGCAACAAAATATGTAATCATGGCAGTCGATTACTTCACCAAGTGGGTAGAGGCAAAACCACTAGCAAAGATCACTGAAGAGAATGCCATCAACTTTATCCATGATTACATATGGTGTCGATTTGGCGTGCCACACACTATAGTGACAGACAATGGCCTACAATTCTCTGATGCTTTCACCGAGGAGATGAATAGGTTGGGAGTCAAGCACAAGAAGTCGTCAATCAGCCACCCTCAAGGCAATGTGTCGCGCCCCAGTCCCGTGGTCCTACTTGGCCCCACGCTCGGGACACAAACGAAAGACGTCATAAAATATTTTAGGAAAAAAAAATTCGAAATATACTTTCATAAAAGTTTAACATAACCAACACATGAAGTTCAAAGACTTCAAACAACTTTCAAAAGGAAGTACTTATCCCGAAGCTTACAAACTTTGTTTACAAATACACAAACACCAATATTTTCGAAAATATAAGTTTTAAAGGATGAAGAAGTCACGGATACTCTACCCCAAAAAGTTATACATTTATGTAATGTAACCTTGACAAAACAAAACCCAACTCTTATCACTTCAACGTCCTCCCGTGCAAGATCCTATTCCCTGGACTCACCTTTATCTAAAACAGTAAACAAATAAGGGGTGAGAATGAATCTCAGTAAGCTACTAAAATGCAACTACGTTACATGCTGATATGATAATCATAAAGAAACAATATCAACAAATAATCATGTAGCATATAGCATATAGCACATAACATGAGAGGCTCCCTATCGCCAACTGTCCCATACCAGTTGGAAATAACGACCAACTCATCATACAACACATAAGGCGGAAATAAACACTCATACGTGGATACTGTGAGCCAAGGTTCTCGAAACAACCAAAACCATCTGAGAAAACCAGTTGAGTAGCATAAACAGCTGAAGCCGGGATCCAGTACTCGAAACGAACATAACCATCAGAGAGGTATCAACTGAGCAGCACCAAAGGGATGAAACGGGTTCATGAACCAAACAATAACAACAACAACAAGAGGGGAAAATGACACCAAGTCATAACCCAAAGTGCCCAACCTTTGGCCAAAAGGAACGGGGTTTAAAAATGGGAAACCAGTGATAGAAGCCTTACAATGAACTTGGCTCGTGTGCCATTGTAATCCCTACCACTTCCCGATATCATAAACAATGGGAAAGATAGAAGCCTTACAATGATGTAATCTCTACCACTGCCCGACATCATAAACAAGAAGTACCAGCTGGACTTTACACGAGAGCACAGTAATGAATACTTGCTTAAACAACAACCAGGGCAATGATTCCAAAGTAGGGAACCAAGCCAAACACCACACAAGATGCACACGAAAGAAACACTCATAAGAGTTCACAACATTGACATTAAGTCACAACAATCTTGCACACACTAGAACACGATCCTCAACAACCAAGTACGTTAAATCCATTTCTCACACAAGGGATTTCAAAATAAGAAACCTCACGAAAGTATCATAAAGATGTAGAACACCCAAAATGAACCTAAACGGTTACATCAATTCAAACTTGATCACAAAGGACCAACTCTACCACAACGGACCATTAATACTCTTTTTGCTATTAAACCCTACTGGATTTCCGTAATATAATAATCAGAACCCAACTGAATAAACCAAGCCATCGTGTAGTACTCGAGAAGAGCTTTCCAACGATAGTTTACACGATCAAAACGGAGTCCGGATGACGAAGTTATGGCCAAAACCAAAATAAATTATACTCCCTTCGTTTCACCGTCTCACAAGTACAAGTGTTGGGTATGCCCACACATATCTCAGTTTTAATGTAATAGAATTTATTATATTTGATTGATCCATCACCTAAGTTTTATTTCATGGATTTTAGACCCACATGTAAGAAGTATTTATACTTCATTTTTTAAGTTGTCCATTGTTATAGAATAGGCTTAGAAATAGGGCAAGAAGATCAAGTTTCAAGAAAAATCACTCAGTGAGTTTGAGCCGCGGTTATGCGCCTCCTGCGCCACGCGCCTTCTACATTTGCGCCATGCGCCATTTAGAGCGCGCGCATAAGGATTTCTTCATAAGCAATGTTTCGCGCCTCTGCGCCCCCTTGATTTAAGTGCACGCTTCTGTACGCCTCTTGGCTCAATGCGCCTCTTGGCTCAATGCTCCTCAACGTGTTTATTCAACACTCAGTGATTTATTAAAGACTCGAAGACTTGAAGAGAATTCAAATTACGCCAATAATCCAACGGTGGTTAAAAGATGCATATGCGCCTAATCTATTGACACGTGTCCATAACGGTCACTTTTATGTTGAGTGTCAAAATGGCCATAATATATGCATGCTCCAATCAACGAGCGACAGCTCATCTTATCCACAAGGATTTCCAACGGCTAGTTTTTTGAAGTTCACTATAAATACCCCATAACTTCAACATTTTGAAGTTGCTGAGTTTTGCTTAGAATTTCAAGAATTTCTCTCTCAAAGCATTTGTTGAAGATTTGAAGATTGCCTTCGTTTTTCCAGATTTCTCAAGAACATCTTCATACCTTCATCCTTAGCCCAGATCTTCAAGCCTTAACACTTTAGTTTCTTGTGCTCTTCATCTCAAAGATCTAAAGAGCCTTGATACTAAAAACACACACGCACCTCTTTCAGATTAATCATTTAGATTCTTCTTTTAGAGATACACCGGTTATTGTTTTGGATTTGTTCATTCATAGAATATTAGATCTTGAGTTAGTGTATAAGCTCAAACATTGTAATTTGTAACACTCTCTCATTATATAAGATCTCCATTAGAAATCCAAGACTAACCATCTTGGTAGAGGACGTAGATCTTTCATTGATCGAACCTCTCCAAATAGCTTGTGTTATTATCTTGTCATTTCTTTCAAGTTATTATTTTCACTCACTATTTGCTTGTTTACTCATTGTAGATTGATTGAACTGAATTGTGTTGTGTTGTTATATCACTTGCCTTAGTTCCTTATTTCAACCACTTTGAGCCAAAATACTTAGAGTGTGTGTGCGCCCCTTTATCACACTTTGCGCCTATTTTCATTACTAAATTCCGCTGTGCATTTCACTCACTCACTTAGGCGCATCTCATAACGCTTACTTGATAAAGTGCGCATTTGCAATTGAGTTTTTCAAGGGTACGAACAGAATTTTAAAACAGCTATTCACCCCCCCTCTAGCTATTTTTCATACCCTTGTTGCCCTTTGGGACCAACAAGTGGTATCAGAGATAACACCTTCATAAAACATTCTTCGTTTTTCAAGCTTAATAGCTTGGGTGCCGATTCTAAATGGCAAACTCAAAACCTATGGCAACTGCAAACTACACTCACGTTCCGGTCTTTGATGAAGATCATTTTGACGTGTGGAAATTCAGCATATTGACCCATCTCAACTCAATCGATGAAAGGCTCCATGACACCGTCGTTTATGGACCTTATATTCCGATGAAGGCGAATCCAAATCCACGCACCAACGCTGCCCAACCTACAGTTCTCAAACCAAGGGAAGAATGGACCGAGGAAGAAATTAGAAGAGTTGCAAATGATGGCAAAGCAAGAAACATTCTTCTAAGCACTCTAAGCACGGCTATGAAACAACAAGTCATGCATTGTGCTACTGCAAATGAGCTATGGGATGCTATTGAAGAGCATATTGAAGGAGACACCGTCTGCAAGGAGAACAAGAAATACGAAGTTCAAAAGAGGTTCAACAATTTCTCTCAACTCCCCGGTGAAAACTTAAGGCAAACTTATGAACGCTACTGTGAAATTATCAATCTATGTATTTCACTTGGCATGAAGCTTACCAACAAAGATTTGAATGTAAATTTTCTACAAGCTTTTGGATCAAGATACCTACATAAATCTAGCGCTCTTGAAGACGCTGGAACCTTAGATGTTTGGACTTTAAGGAACCTATATGCAAATCTCAAACTTTACGAACTCAAACTCCAACGAATCAGCGAAACTGAAGGAAAATCAAAATCTATGGCTATGATGGCGCACAGAGAAGCTGCGCCTACACCTGCGCCTACTCCTGCGCCTGTTCAAGATGAAAAAAGCTCCGATCCTAAAATTTCTACTTCTGAGCTATTAGACATGGATGATGAAGACTTCGCTTTATTTGTGAAGAAATTTCAAAAATTCAGAAAATTCTCAAGACCCGGCTCAACCAACAAATTTCAAGGATCTACCAGCAAAGCTCCTCAAAAGTTTTCAAGGAGCAGTGATTCAAAAAGAAAAGAAGATCTTGTTTGTTTTAATTGCAGGAAACCCGGACATTTTGCATCAAGCTGCCCGATTCCCAAATTTGAATATATGCAGAAGAAGAGCAGCCATACTCCCAAATTCACTCCCAAGTTCACTCGTCACAAGGGAATGGTTGCTGAAGAAGAAGCACCAGCAAATGAGCAAAATACTTGGATTGAAACAGACTCCGATGAGAGCGATGAAGATTCCGATGATGGACTCGTTTGTTTGATGGCAAATGATGATGAAGTTGATGCTTATGATTCTGATGATGACTTCTCCAAGGATGTTCCCGATATGAATGCCTTGAATAAACCTATCAAGAAATCTGCAGGTTTTCAAGAAGTGAAAAAGAAGAAAGGATCAACCATCAGCGAGCTCGTGGAACAAGGATTTCTCACTCCGGCTCAAAACGATGGTGGATTGTTATTCTCACGATGTGATCTTGGAGCAAGGAACAAATTGAGAAAAGGAGCATACATTAGACCACAGGTTGAACCAACTGCTCCAATCTCCAAAATCAATGATGATGAAGTGATTGCTGAACAAGAAAAATTGTTCAAAAAGGCTGAAAAGGTAATCACTAGATTTGATAGTATGAAGGAAGCTTTAGCACTATCATGTGATGAAATTTCCCAGCTTAAGACCGAGAAATCTCTACTTAAATCTGAACTCACCCTCCTTAAGGAGCAGATAAAGAGCATGACTCCTCTTACTGTTAAAAACACTTTTCTAACAGAACAGAACTCACTTATTAAAGTTCAAAACGATGAATTGGTTGCTCAAATTACTGATCTTAAAAAGATTACAAATGAGTGGTCCAATTCTCGTGTCACTATGGAGAATATATTTGAGTCCCAAAAAGTCAGTGGTGATAAAAGTGGCTTAGGATTCTCATCAACTAGTGACAACTTTAAATGTGATGTCTGTGCTGAAAGAGATAGTGAATTTACCAACCAACAAACTTTTGAAATTCCCAAGGAAAAACATTCTAATTCAATGGGTAAAGGACAGGAAAAAGTCAAGAGACAAACATTCTATTATGTCTACCCAACGAAGCAATTTGGGAAAGCTAATGGGAAAGATGTAGCTACAGATGAACCATCTACTAGCAAAATCATTCTTGAAAATAGGCGCGCTCCTTCTCCGAGTGCTCATTATGCGCCTAAGATCCACGCGCCTCATCGCCGTGCGCCTCCTAGCCCTATGCGCCCTCCAAGAAAAAGCGCTCCAAAATTTCAAAAGAAAGATTTTGTTAAGTCTAGTTCATCTGACCCAAAGAAGAATGCCATCCCCAAGAAAAGTAAAGAGTTTGTGAAAACTCACGTGATTGGTGGCTTTCATCATTGTTCCATTTGTGATTGTTCAGGACACAAGGCCGTGGAATGCCTTTTGAGATTCACTCCCAATGCCAAAGGACGTAAAAATCCTAAGGTCAAGCAAGAGTGGGTTGTCAAAAGTTGCTAACCCTAGGACCCAAAAAGAATAAAGGGGACCTGCTTAAATGTCTATATTTTAGGTTCTTTGTTTCATGGCTCGATCTTCAAAAGCTAGAAATTATGAATGGATTCTCGATAGTGGGTGTTCAAGACACATGACTGGAGATGAATCCTTATTAGAAGATGTCCATGAAGAAAGAGGTCCCTCCGTAACATTTGGCGATAATAACAAAGGTCAAGTTGTAGCATATGGAAAGCTCAAGAAAGACAAAGTGTGCATTGAAAGAGTCTCACTCGTCGAAGGGCTCAAGCACAACTTATTATCCATATCTCAATTCTGCGACAAAGGATTAGAATGCCATTTCACTTCAACACAATGTCTTATCAAGAATGGAAAAACTGGAGATATCTTACTCACGGGATATCGTAAGACAAATATTTATATTATTGATTTCCATAGTATGAACTCTAGTACTAATCTTTGTTTTGTAGCAAAAAGTGTGAACGAAAATAGTTGGCTGTGGCACAAGCGCTTAAGTCACTTGAACTTCAAGTATCTATCTAAACTCAGCAGGAATAATCTTGTCAAAGGACTTCCCAAGGTTGCTGATCATCATGACAAAAAGTGCGCCGCATGTCAACTTGGCAAACAACCGAAGCAGTCGTTTTCAAGCAAGTCTAATCCTTCAACTACAAGATGTTTGCAACTGCTTCACATTGATCTATTTGGACCAGTTTCCACCGCAAGTATTAGAAGAAACAAGTATACTCTAGTTGTGGTGGATGATTATTCAAGATATACATGGGTAGAGATGATGATTACAAAAGATGATTGTTATGATATTCTCACTACCTTATTTCGACTGCTCCAAACCCAAAAAGAAGATGACATTGTTAGTGTTCGATCCGACAATGGAACAGAATTCAAGAACAACGGTGTTGCTCGATATTGTGAAGATCATGGGATAGATCACAACTTTTCAACCGTCGGAGTCCCTCAACAAAATGGCGTTGTTGAACGAAAGAATAGAACGTTGATTGAAGCGGGAAAGACGATGATAGCTGAAGCTAAATTGCCTAAGTACTTTTGGGAAGAAGCTATCAACACTGCATGTTTTACTCAAAATCGTTCCCTCATCAACAAACTTCACAACAAGACTCCGTATGAACTTTGGCGTGGTAGAACTCCCAACATTGCATTCTTCAAGATCTTTGGTTGCAAATGTTATATCCTCTACAACGGAAACGAACAGAGAGGTAAATTTGATGCCAAAGCCGACGAAGGTATTTTTGTTGGGTATGCCAAACACTCTAAAGCTTTTCGTGTTTTTAATAGAACTACATTAGTAATAGTTGAATCTGTACATGTTACATTTGATGAACATTCTCTCCTTGAGCCACATTTGGCTCCAAATGTTGCTGATGATTCTATTGAGCTAAATGATACAGGTGCTCCTATTTATGTTGCGCCCACTCAAGATCAGAATCTATCAACACAAGGAAATCCATCTACATCAAATGCGCCTAATTCAATGTATAATGCGCCTGGTGAATCCTCTAATGCGCTCACTCAAATGATGCGCCTTATGATTCCTCTCACGTGCCCATTTCTACTGCTGCATCTGGTGTAAACCCTAATTTCAATTCTGAGCCAGTTCAACCCCCAAATTTCAATGACTTTGAATCTGGTAAAGATGTACCAATTGAAGACCTTCAAATTACTACGACTCAACCTAACTTACCTCCTGAAATTCGTGAAGTTAGAGGTCACCCAATTTCTAATATCATCGGTGATCTTCAAGTTGGTGTTCGTACAAGGAGAGCTACAAACTTTGATGCTTACACTGCTTTTATCTCTCAAATTGAACCGAAGAAGGCTGATAAAGCGCTCCAAGATCCTAATTGGGTTGTTGCAATGCAAGAAGAACTCAATCAATTTGAACGATGTAAGGTTTGGACTCTAGTTCCAAGACCAAATGATCATGGAGTGATTGGTACGAAATGGGTGTTCAGGAACAAGATGGACGAGAATGGAACCATCACGAGAAACAAAGCAAGATTGGTTGCACAAGGCTATAGGCAAGAAGAAGGAATTGACTACGATGAAACTTTTGCACCCGTAGCAAGACTTGAAGCTATCAGATTATTTCTAGCTTACGCCGCTCACAAGAACTTCAAGTTATATCAAATGGATGTGAAGAGCGCGTTTCTAAATGGTGAACTCCAAGAACAAGTCTATGTTGCTCAACCACCTGGGTTTGAAGATTCACAATTTCCAAATCATGTGTACAAACTCCAGAAAGCTTTGTATGGACTCAAACAAGCACCAAGAGCATGGTATGATACACTATCAAAGTTTCTCATCGAAAAAGGCTTCACTCGCGGTAAAATCGATACAACTCTTTTCATTGCCAAACATAATGGTCATAAATTACTTATTTAAATTTATGTTGATGATATTATATTTGGTTCAACTAATGAATTGTTGTGCAAGCGTTTTGAGAAACTAATGAAGAGCAAGTTTGAAATGAGCATGATGGGAGAACTCACATTCTTCCTCGGGCTTCAAATCAAGCAAATGAGTGAAGGCATTTTTATCAACCAATCCAAATACACAAAGGACTTAATCAAGAAGTTTGGACTTGAGAACGCTAAATCATACGATATTCCAATGGCCACCGGCAACAAACTCGACAAAGATTTAAAAGGTAAACGTGTTGATCAAACGCTCTATCGAGGTATGATTGGCTCACTCCTTTATCTTACTGCTAGTAGGCCTGATATTATGTTTAGTGTTTGTGTTTGTGCTCGTTATCAATCCGACCCTAGAGAAGCACACTTAATTGCTGTGAAACGTATTATAAGATATCTCTCTGGCACTGTTAACCTTGGACTTTGGTACACCAAAGATTCGAACTTTAAACTTGTAGGTTATTCAGATGCGGATTATGCAGCATGCACAATTGATAGGAAAAGCACTAGTGGTACCTATCATTTCCTCGGATATCGACTTGTGTCATGGGCAAGTAAGAAACAAGCTTCTGTATCTGTTTCAACAACCGAAGCCGAATATATCGCTGCGGGAAGTTGTTGTTGCCAAATACTCTGGATGAAGCAGCAATTGGTGGACTATGATATCATCGAAGAAAATTGTCCCATCTACTGCGACAATACATCAACAATTGCGGTTTCTGAAAATCCTGTCATGCACTCAAAGACCAAGCACATCGACATCAAATATCACTTCTTCAAAGACCACGTGGAAAAAGGCAATATACATTTGGAACACGTGGGAACCGACTATCAAATCGCCGACATTCTAACGAAAGCACTCGACGCGAAACAGTTCATGTTTTTGAGAGGTGAAATGGGTATGCTTGAACTCAACTAAATTCAATATAGTTTTGTCAATACTAATAATTTTATGTTTTGTTGAGTTATGAGTTTACTAGGTACAAACTCTAAATCATTTCAAAGTTTCAAGGAAACTTCCTGCGCGCCTAAACATCCCTTGCGCTTAAGCAATTTCTGCGCGCACAGCAACTAATGCGCGCCTAGCATCAATTGCGCTTCAAAAATTTTATGCGCCCTCAACCATCCTTGCGCGCCTTGATGTGTAATGCGCCTTGATGTGTAAAGCGCCTAGATGAGTATGCGCCTTGTTGAAGTAATGCGCCCCTTCATGCGCGCATTAACTTTTGCGGCTCAATCAATTCTCAAATTTAATTTCAATGATTGAACGTATTAAATACACAAGTATCAGGTATGTTAATTCTGTTCATTTATTATATGAATCTATGTCTTTTTGACATTCCTTTAATTGTTCAAGGGTACTTGTGCAATTAAATTTTTCCCTCGTTTTACGCTTTTCAAAAATTTTATTTTCTGGGATATATTTCTTGCACCCCAAACTTACACCAAAATAGATGTTTTTGGTGTTTGTGCAAAAATTAGTCAAAATTGCTCATACACTTAAAGGGAAAGTGGAGCAGTTTTTTAAACCTATATGTCACATCATGACACTTTAAGTCATTCAGCCATTAATGCCCTTCAAATCCCAAAAATCTCTCATTAATGAATGTCCTTTTTGTCATGATGAGCCGCCATTTTCAAAATCCCTCATAAATGCCATCCTTTCAACTTCCCATCTTTTTAAATTTTTGACTGTATTTTTTCCATATCTGTGCAAAATTTTGGACCAACCTATAAATATTCATCATCACCTACACTCCCTCCTACCAAACTCCTCTCTCTGTCTCTCGTCTCTCTCTCTCTCCCCGGCTCTCACTCTCTCTCTCTCTACCTTCATCTTCTCCATTTTTCTTCTTCATTTTCTATATATATATATATAAGTTTATGGGTCCTAAGAAAGCATCAACATCTACACAAGACGAAATGGTATGAATTCTCAACCTTTAATCTCTTTATTTTTTTTGAATTTTTCTCTTGTTCGTCGTTTTTTTTTTTCTCGTCATTTTTTTCCCGGATTCATTTTTCCTTTGATTTCTCTTGTTTCGATGATCCGTTTTCTATTTCGTTTGTTGGGTTGTGTTCTATTATTGATTTCGAATATTTTAAAACCAACATTTCAACGATCAATGCTTTGTTTGTTACAAATCTGAATTTTTTTTTTCAAATTTTTTCAAAATTTTCGGTCATTCTTTTGATCATTGTGCTTTCATTATTGATTTGTTCATATTTTTGTTTACATATTTAGATTCCTTGTTGTCATGCGGTCATTTTGATATATTATTTGTCTAGTTTGGTGAAGTTTCATGATTTTCGTGTTCTTGGTGTTCTTCGAGCATTCAAGGGTCGTTCTTCGTGTTCTTCGTCATTATTGCATGTTTTGGTCTCTAAAAATTTTCTACCTTGTTTTCGAAAATTTGAACTTTTTGATTTTCATTTCTTTAATTTGAATGCTTGTTGTTTGTTTTTCTTACTAAGTAAAAATTTTACACGATATGCGCCTATATACTTCTTTATGCGCCTATTCTTTTATGCGCCTGAATGCTTTCTGCGCCTCTACTTGTATATGCGCTTAAAACATTCTGCGCCTAAAACCTTATGCGCCTAACGTCGTACTTAGTCAAATTTCGTTGTTTTATTTTTTCCTTAGTATTCACATAGAACCATATTATGCGCCTTGTAACTCTATGCGCCTTTAATTTTTCATGCGCCTAATTCAATCATGCGCCTTGATTCTCTATAATTTTGTGCGCCTGATTCTATTATGCGCCTATCTATTCTTTATGCGCCTGTTACTTTGATCATTTTATGTTTCTATGCGCCTATGTCACTTCTAACATCAATCATTTTTTCAGGACCTTGCAAATTTCAAATTAGAAGAAACTATTGATCTATTAGAGCTGTCTGGTGAAGTAATTGGGCGAGAAATCATAGAGACTCTGCGCATAGCTGGTCTGCTCCCCTTATTCACCATGGATCAAAATTTCTATTCTGCGCTCCTCGTGGATGAGTTCTTCTCCACTGCTGTTCTAGTGGAAATTGATGTAAATGGGCGCACTCACTACAGGATTGAGGCGCGCGTTCAAAATGTTGACGTCCATATTTCATCATCTGTGATTCGACACTTGCTCGGTTTTCCATCTACGGGTGAAGATCGCATTATTGGGCGTTCGATGACTTACTCTATTGATGATCAGAACAAGATGGCTGCCTCTCTTCTAAATATTCCCACGCTTCAAAATAATATCAAAAACACCGAAATTCGAGATGGTGGAGAACTCTTGACTCACATCGCGCACTTGGTGGGAACTTCAATTGTTTTCAAAACTGGAAACGTGAACCGATTCACGGTGGAACAATGGGAATACACAGCTGCCATCTTGGCCAAGGAGAAGCTTCACTGGCCTCACATTCTGTTCAAGACACTGCGTGAGCAGATTGATAAATTTGTGAAGAACAAGAGTGATGGAAAGACCCGATTCCGCTCACACTGCCTTCTTCTCACAAAACTTTTTCTAACTTACCCTGAGTTAGTTAAGTTTTTGAATGAGAATCCTGAATATAAGATCAATGATGTTCCGATGTTTGGTAAAGCGAATTTGGACCTCAAGAAGTGCAGAAAGAAGCCTACAAAGCGCGCCAAAGGAATTCAAATCAAGACTGTTGAAGGCTTAGTTGATGAAGACACAGAGTCAGATGATGCGCCTGTCCTTAAAAGCGCACCATTAATAAAGAGTGCAGTGAAGGCAAGCGCTAAACAAAGCGCTGATCCCTTGCCAGGCGCAGAGAAAGGGAAAGGAAAACGGGTAGTTGATGACCCTCCTCGTGCGCCTATCAAACGTACCAGATTTGAATCTGATGAAGAGCGAGATATAAGGCTAGCGCAGGAAGCCAGCAGGCTTGAGGCTCAAAGAAAAAGAGATGAAGATTTTCAAGCCAAATAAGCTGCTGAGTCAGAAAAGTTAGAGCGCATGAAAGGAGCTGGATCAAGCGCTGATATTGAGAAAGGGCCTTCTGTTTCCGCGCCTACCCAGCGCGCGCCTACTCAACGCGCCCCTACTCCCCGTGCGCCTCCGCTCAAATTTCAACCGACCAAAGTGTCAAGGGTACAACTCCTATCTGATTTCTTCGTCGATGACATTTCAGACATAGAGGAACCAGTTCAGGGGGAGCAAGAGACCATCCCTCAGCGCACTCCTTCTCCAGTTGCGCCTTCACCTGGACCAGATCAGATCACAACAGAAACTATTGATGTTGAAACAGTTGTTGTTGAAACTGTTGATGTTGAAACTGAAGATGAATTTGAGTCTCCTACTCATTCACCTCCTCTTGCGCCTCCATCTCCTTCTGCGCACCTTCAAGATGTTGCGCCCCTTCAAGATGTTGCGCCCCTTCAAGATGATGCGCCCCTGTCTACCCCTGCGCCTCCTCCATCTGCTCCTGATTTGAGCGAGGTACTTTCCATTCTTCATTCTTTACAGCAGGGGCAAGCAAACTTAGAGCAAGGACAGACACATATAAAGTCTCAATTTGAGCTTCTTACTTCCTTACTCACTGATCAATCTGAAGAGATCGCTGCCATTAAGGGGGAGATGAACTCTCTCAAGGACAAACTTTCTGCTCCTTCTCCTCCTCCGGCGCAGACTCAGGTTCAACCTCATACTGATCAGGCGCAAACCACCGCTTCTGCGCCTACTTTCATACCTCGGTCTGCTGCGTCTCAATCCAACATGAACGTGCTAGTATCTAAGTTGGATGTCCTGAAAGAATTGGTCGTCACTCATTTCACTGCTGCTCACTCAAGCTCTGACAGACGCGCCGAACATATTTCTTCCGACATTATCACGGCTCAAAATGCCATTGAAGCTCACATTCAAATCTTGGAAGAAAATATTTCTCAGCAGCAGCAAATCACTCAGCGTTCCATTGATGAATACCAAAACATCAATGTGAATCACTTGAGTTACATTACAGACGGTATCACTGCCACTCACTCCAGTGTCACTGACACTCAAGGGTTAGCGAACCGTAGTCATCAGCTCGCAAAACAAATTCAGCGTTCTGTTTCAGAGATCGTTGAAGGATTGAAGGAAGATGATGCGCCTCCCAACCCTTAGTTTCTATTTTTGATTGTAAGTTATTAGAACCTTTTTGTAATAGAATCATCTCTTTTGTGATAGTGATTTTGTGCTTACTTGTTTTAGCACCTTTTGCTTTTGTTCTATTCAAAACTTGTAATTTGTAACTCTTACACCCCAAGTTTTAATGAGAACAATGCATCACTCATTATCAAACCTTGTTCACTCAAACTCCTTGTTTGTAGAACAATGAATATTGTTTAAATTCATATGCATCATATTGAATTGTTTCATACTTTCATGCATTAAGTTTAAACTTGGTTTAAACACACTTCAAAACTAAAAATCATATATCATCTTGAATGTGTTAAACTGTTGTTTCTATCTTTCCATATGTAATTCTTTATTCTTATTGGAATAGATTAGAAATCTATATTTTGGACTAGTGTGTGCATTAACTTGAGACATGAATAACCAATTTCATTCATTTGGACATGTTTTTATCAAGTATAATGTTTGTCCTTGATATAGTAGGTAATGGCATCAATCAAATAGGGGGAGATTGTTGGGTATGCCCACACATATCTCAGTTTTAATGTAATAGAATTTATTAGATTTGATTGATCCATCACCTAAGTTTTATTTCATGGACTTTAGACCCACATGTAAGAAGTATTTATACTTCATTTTTTAAGTTGTCCATTGTTATAGAATAGGCTTAGAAATAGGGCAAGAAGATCAAGTTTCAAGAAAAATCACTCAGTGAGTTTGAGCCGCGCTTATGCGCCTCCTGCGCCACGCGCCTTCTACATTTGCGCCATGCGCCATTTAGAGCGCGCGCATAAGGATTTCTTCATAAGCTATGTTTCGCGCCTCTGCGCCCCCTTGATTTAAGCGCACGCTTCTGTGCGCCTCTTGGCTCAATGCTCCTCAACGTGTTTATTCAACACTCAGTGATTTATTGAAGACTCGAAGACTTGAAGAGAATTCAAATTACGCCAATAATCCAACGGTGTTTAAAAGATGCATATGCGCCTAATCTATTGACACGTGTCCATAACGGTCACTTTTATGTTGAGTGTCAAAATGGCCATAATATATGCATGCTCCAATCAACGAGCGACAGCTCATCTTATCCACAAGGATTTCCAACGGCTAGTTTTTTGAAGTTCACTATAAATACCCCATAACTTCAACATTTTGAAGTTGCTGAGTTTTGCTTAGAATTTCAAGAATTTCTCTCTCAAAGCATTTGTTGAAGATTTGAAGATTGCCTTCGTTTTTCCAGATTTCTCAAGAACATCTTCATACCTTCATCCTTAGCCCAGATCTTCAAGCCTTAACACTTTAGTTTCTTGTGCTCTTCATCTCAAAGATCTAAAGAGCCTTGATACTAAAAACACACACGCACCTCTTTAAGATTAATCATTTAGATTCTTCTTTTAGAGATACACCGGTTATTGTTTTGGATTTGTTCATTCATAGAATATTAGATCTTGAGTTAGTGTATAAGCTCAAACATTGTAATTTGTAACACTCTCTCATTATATAAGATCTCCATTAGAAATCCAAGACTAACCATCTTGGTAGAGGACGTAGATCTTTCATTGATCGAACCTCTCCAAATAGCTTGTGTTATTATCTTGTCATTTCTTTCAAGTTATTATTTTCACTCACTATTTGCTTGTTTACTCATTGTAGATTGATTGAACTGAATTGTGTTGTGTTGTTATATCACTTGCCTTAGTTCCTTATTTCAACCACTTTGAGCCAAAATACTTAGAGTGTGTGTGCGCCCCTTTATCACACTTTGCGCCTATTTTCATTACTAAATTCCGCTGTGCATTTCACTCACTCACTTAGGCGCATCTCATAACGCTTACTTGATAAAGTGCGCATTTGCAATTGAGTTTTTCAAGGGTACGAAAAGAATTTTAAAACAGCTATTCACCCCCCCCTCTAGCTATTTTTCATACCCTTGTTGCCCTTTGGGACCAACAATAAGTATAATTTTTCTAATATACTAATATACTCATTTAGGGATACTTTCATTCATTTTCCCATCCCACAAATAATAGTATAATTTTTATAATATACTTATTTAACATTTAACTCAAGTTAATATTTTACCGTCCCACGAGTAGGAGTATACTTTCCAACACTTATACTAACATTCTTAGGTATATAAACATACCCCATATACATCCTTGCATACAAACCAAGTCACTTACCCAGTATAATTATACTCCCTTTGTCCCAAAATTACATGTAGCAAGTATAACATATATGACCATTTTAACATTTAAAGGGGAATTAGTAACTTACCTATTCCGGAGAAAGTATAAATGAAATATTTTCTGATCGGGTAGATATGGCCTACTCAACGCCCTGGTCATTTTTATATAATTAGATTTTAAAACAGATAAGTAATTAAAAAGATAGAAATTAAAATGAGTAAACCCTTACCTCAAATAACTAAAACCGGAACACTAAATAATTTGTTGAACCTGATGAATAAACCCAATATGGTTCAGCGAACTAGGAGAACAAAGATAGCAATTGTTTTATTTTCATATCAAACGAGCAAATTGATCTCTTTATATATTTAGAGTCAAACGGTGAGTCAAAAAGAAGTCAATCAACTTATTACACCTCAAGGTTATGCCATGTGAAGGTGATGCTTGCTGTCAATCCAACATAGACCTCAAGCTAAAACTAAGTTGCTGATTACAATCTCATTAAAAGTAATGGCAAGTGGCCCACAAAATTCAAAAATCCAAGTTCCATCCGTCCCATACATTTTCTATATATATATTTTTCTGATCCGTCTCAAATCGTCGTGCTTAATTTCGGGGATGTTACAATCTTCCCTCCTTAAAAAGAATTCGTCCGCGAATTCTACTTAATCTAGTTCTCAATGATCTTATGCAAATACCCCATTTCCACTCAAGTATCTTTAGAGGTTGAAGTAGACCGGCAGGTCTTTCATGTTCAGCTTTAATCTGTTGATAAGTCAAACACTTTGTTACATAATCCGCTATTTCCCGTTTCATATTATTTCACTAGAAATGTTGCTTCAAATTCTGATACATCTTGGTACTCTCGAGATAAATAATATACTTGAACTCGTGACCCTCATCAAGAACTTGACGTTTAATTCCATCAATATCTGGTACACATAGCCGTCCTCTATAAGTTAATACTCCTTCAAGACTAAAAGAGAGAAATCTTCAAATTTTTCTATCTTTGGTTTTATCCACTATCTTTCTCAACTCGAGGTCATTCTTTTGAACATCTTTTATCCATTAAATTAAGTTTAGCAAAACACGAATATTCGCAATTATCACCCCATGTCTCAATTCATGTGGACACCAATCCCGTACATCCTCTAACATCTTCTATCCTCGGACCATCCTCGAAACTATGTAAGATTTCTGACCAATAAAATCTACAACCATGTTTGGGTTGCCCAGATATAAGAGATGGTACAATCATAATCCTTCAAAATCTCCATCCATCTACGCTGTCGGTTGCGCAACTCTTTCTAGGAGAAAAGATATCTCAATTCTTATGATTTGTAAAAATCTCAAACATTGTTCCATAAAGATAATGTTTCCATTTATGTAACGCAAAAAAAATCGCAACAAGTTCCATGTCATGGGTCGGATAGTTCTGTTCACAAGAAGTTAACTTCCTCGAAGCATCACTGTAAATAACCATCATTCCTATTAGGTAACGCAAGAATAAGTATAATGGTCAATCTCTTCTTTAATCCCTCAAAACTGACTTGACATTTTTCATTCTACATATATGGTACATTCTTTTAAGTCCATTGAGTGAATGGTGTAACAATCTTGAAAAACCCCTCGATAAATCTTCAATAATACTCCGCTAAACCCAGAAAATTTCACAAGTAACTGTTTCCCTCTGAACCCAGACAAAACCATTTGCAAATATTGTTCATGTTTCTCTCGAAATTTAGAATAAACAATGATATTTGTTCTTTATGGTCACCTGATTCAACTCTCTATAGTCGATGCATAGTCTCAAAGACCCATATTTCTTCTTTACAAACAACACAGAAACCCAAGTACTCTTGCAATTGAATTTTCAACTTTTTCAATTCAGCTGGAGCCATTCTATAAGGTGATTCAGATATCGGAGTAATACCTGGAAGCAAGTCACTACAAAACTCGATCTCCCTATCGAGAGACACAGAATACTCGGTAGAAAACACATCAGGAAACTTCATAACAATATTCACATCCTCTATTTCGGGAAACTTTTTAGTAGTGTCTAAAACACTGGTCAAATACCCCACACAACCACGGTGCAATAACCTCCTAGCTTTCACATAAGAAATCATACGAATCTCTCTACCCCAGGAAATAGCCTCAAAATTAAATTCAGGGACACTAGGAATAGAAAATGTGACCACTTTTTTAAAGCATTTAACAGAAGCATGATAATTACTCAACCAATCCATACCCAAAATAATATCAAAATCTTGATATGGCAAAATAACTAAATTAGCAGGCAAAACATGCTCACGTATATGCACATCACAAGAATGCAACATCTTATTGGTCACCAAACACTCCCCCATAGGAGTAGACACCTCTAACACATATGGTAGAGACTCCGAAGATAAATGTAACTGAGATGCAAAAATGCACAGACACATATAAATGCAATGAGCCGGGGTCTATAAGTGCACGTGCCCTCAAACTAGACACAAAATTTATACCTCCTATCATATCAGAAGAATCTGAAGCCTGTTGTTGATTAATAACAAAAACACGATCTTGTACCTTAGGCTTCCCCGAAGCATTCTACTTTGATTTCCCGAAGTATTACATTGATTTCTGGCAATTGATTTCCCCTGAGGTTGTCCTCTGTTTTGTAATGATGTTCCCTGATCTCCTCGATTATTACCATGTTATGGTTGAGGTCTTCCCTGTCTTCCAGCACCTGCTAGTTCAACTCTCCTCTAATATTCTTCAATATCATGCTCCACTTGATAAACTCTATAAATCTTGAAAATACTGTAACTTGTGCAATAATAGTTGAATTCGAATTACAGTTCTCAATCCTTTCACAAATCGCATTACCTTCCTCTTCTCAGTTGCAACTAGATGAATACAGTACCTGAATAACTCTGTGAATTTAGATGTACACTGAACCACAGACATAGCATCTTGCTACAAGTTGAGAAACTCCAGTTCTTTCTTGTCTTGATCCATCCGGGGAATAAAATGTTCCTTGAACTTCTTCAGTAATTTCTCCCATGTATAGGGTATATGAGTCTCATCTCAACAAGTTTTCAAAGCCTTCCACTAGTACTTAATAGCTCTACTCAGTTTATAAGTAGCAAACCTGACTTGATCTCCTTCTGTCCCAACCATTTTCAATAAGTACCTGCATAAGACTCTCAACGTTACTCACCCTATACACACTACCCTCCTAGGTCACTTAGTCATTCTAGACCATATACAACCTAGCTCTGATACCAACTGTCGCGCCCCAGACCCGTGGTCCTACTTGGCCCCACGCTCGGGACACGAACGAAAGACGTTATAAAACATTTTAGGAAAAAAAAATCGAAATATACTTTCATAAAAGTTTAACATAACCAACACATGAAGTTCAAAGACTTCAAACAACTTTCAAAAGGAAGTACTTATCCCGAAGCTTACAAACTTTGTTTACAAATACACAAACACCAACATTTTCGAAAATATAAGTTTTAAAGGATGAAGAAGTCACGGATACTCTACCCCAAAAAGTTATACATTTATGTAATGTAACCTTGACAAAACAAAACCCAACTCTTACCACTTCAACGTCCTCCCGTGCAAGATCCTATTCCCTGGACTCACCTTTATCTAAAACAGTAAACAAATAAGGGGTGAGAATGAATCTCAGTAAGCTACTAAAATGCAACTACGTTACATGCTGATATGATAATCATAAAGAAACAATATCAACAAATAATCATGTAGCATATAGCATATAGCACATAACATGAGAGGCTCCCTATCGCCAACTGTCCTATACCAGTTGGAAATAACGACCAACTCATCATACAACACATAAGGCGGAAATAAACACTCATACGTGGATACTGTGAGCCAAGGTTCTCGAAACAACCAAAACCATCTGAGAAAACCAGTTGAGTAGCATAAACAGCTGAAGCCGGGATCCAGTACTCGAAACGAACATAACCATCAGAGAGGTATCAACTGAGCAGCACCAAAGGGCTGAAACGAGTTCATGAACCAAACAATAACAACAACAACAAGAGGGGGAAAATGACACCAAGTCATAACCCAAAGTGCCCAACCTTTGGCCAAAAGGAACGGGGTTTAAAAATGGGAAACCAATGATAGAAGCCTTACAATGAACTTGGCTCGTGTGCCATTGTAATCCCTACCACTTCCCGATATCATAAACAATGGGAAACCAATGATAGAAGCCTTACAATGATGTAATCTCTACCACTGCCCGACATCATAAACAAGAAGTACCAGCTGGACTTTACACGAGAGCACAGTAATGAATACTTGCTTAAACAACAACTAGGGCAATGATTCCAAAGTAGGGAACCAAGCCAAACACCACACAAGATGCACACGAAAGAAACACTCATAAGAGTTCACTACATTGACATTAAGTCACAACAATCTTGCACACACTAGAACACGATCCTCAACAACCAAGTACGTTAAATCCATTTCTCACACAAGGGATTTCAAAATAAGAAACCTCACGAAAGCATCATAAAGATGTAGAACACCCAAAATGAACCTAAACGGTTACATCAATTCAAACTTGATCACAAAGGACCAACTCTACCACAACGGACCATTAATACTCTTTTTGCTATTAAACCCTACTGGATTTCCGTAATATAATATTCAGAACCCAACTGAATAAACCAACCCATCGTGTATTACTCGAGAAGAGCTTTCCAACGATAGTTTACACGATCAAAACGGAGTCCGGATGACGAAGTTATGGCCAAAACCAAAATAAATTATACTCCCTTCGTTTCACCGTCTCACAAGTATAAGTATAATTTTTCTAATATACTAATATACTCATCTAGGGATACTTTCATTCATTTTCCCATCCCACAAATAATAGTATAATTTTTATAATATACTTATTTAACATTTAACTCAAGTTAATATTTTACCGTCCCACGAGTAGGAGTATACTTTCCAACACTTATACTAACATTCTTAGGTATATAAACATACCCCATATACATCCTTGCATACAAACCAAGTCACTTACCCAGTATAATTATACTCCCTTTGTCCCAAAATTACATGTAGCAAGTATAACATATATGACCATTTTAACATTTAAAGGGGAATTAGTAACTTACCTATTCCGGAGAAAGTATAAATGAAATATTTTCTGATCGGGTAGATATGGCCTACTCAACGCCCTGGTCATTTTTATATAATTAGATTTTAAAACGGATAAGTAATTAAAAAGATAGAAATTAAAATGAGTAAACCCTTACCTCAAATAACTAAAACCGGAACACTAAATAATTTGTTGAACCTGATGAATAAACCCAATATGGTTCAGCGAACTAGGAGAACAAAGATAGCAATTGTTTTATTTTCATATCAAACGAGCAAATTGATCTCTTTATATATTTAGAGTCAAACGGTGAGTCAAAAAGAAGTCAATCAACTTATTACACCTCAAGGTTATGCCATGTGAAGGTGATGCTTGCTGTCAATCCAACATAGCTAGTTTACACCTCAAGCTAAAACTAAGTTGCTGATTACAATCTCATTAAAAGTAATGGCAAGTGGCCCACAAAATTCAAAAATCCAAGTTCCATCCGTCCCATACATTTTCTATATATATATTTTTCTGACCCGTCTCAAATCGTCGTGCTTAATTTCGGGGATGTTACACAATGGACAAGCCGAAGCCGCCAACAAACTTGTCTTAAGAGCACTCACCAAGAATTTAGAAGGTATTCAAGGAAAGTGGCTGGACGAACTCCCCCTAGATTTATGGGCCGTCCGTACAACCACTCGGGGGCCAACTGGGGAGACACCCTTTGCTATGACTTACGGTTCAGAAGCAATGGCACCAGCCGAGATGGCCTTGCCGACTTTCAGAGTAACCAACTATGACGAGGTCGTTAATGAATACAAACGACTACTGGACCTAGACCTAGTCGACGAAAAAAGGCTGACTGCCCAACTCAGAATGATCAATTACAAGCAAAGAACCAAGGCCTACCATGACAGCAAAGTGAAAAAGAGAACCTTTGAAGTCGGTGACTGGGTACTCAGAAAAATTGAGTCGACACACTTGAAGGCACAACAGAATAAGCTCTCGCCAAACTGGGAAGGCCCTTACATCATCACCCACATTATACGGGAAGGGACTTACATGCTCAAAACTCCGGAAGGAAAAGAGCTTAAACACCCATGGAATTCCGAGCACTTGAGAAAGTACTATCAGTAGCACCTCGGCTAGCCATTTATTCTTTTTATCAGATTTTCGGTCTTAGATTCTATAGTTAATATCTAGTTGTTTCTTAGTTTGATCTCATCAATAAAATTTCCTTTATTTTATTTACATCAAGCTTTGATTATAGTACATAACACGGTCCTAGCGTTATTTACAATGACGAGATCACCTAACGAAGTCGATGAGCACACTTAAAGCATGACTTCTAAAGCCTAGTTTCAATAACTAGCACCCTAACGAAGTCGATGAGCACACTTAAAGCATGACTTCTAAAGCCTAGTCTCAATAACTAGCACCATAACGAAGTTGACGAGCACACTTATGCATAACTTCTAAAAGCCTAGTTCTAACAACTAGCACATAAGATGACTTGAGCTGGTCCTAACGGTTAGACTCAAATCTGGATAGTAAACTCCCAACGATTTGAAACTAATCTCGAATGCTAAGCTCTCGCGTATCAAAACCGAGCCCTATATGTTCATCACGGCCATAACGGTAAACGACCACGGCCTACAAACGTAGCTTGACTCGGATACAATCAAAACCTAACTCTGACGGTTCTTGCAAATCGAGCCCCTAACGCTCGTCACGGCCCATAATGACCACTGCTGACAAACATAGCCTGAACCGGCTATCACATCTCGTCACCTCAGATCGTTGAGACATCTCAAACCGAGATAAAATAAAACGAATTGATAATGAGATAGTGCTTAACTAAACAGGTTAAGCAAAGGCTAAACGCCTCAAACCGAGGTTCACAAGTCTACAAAAAAGTGTTTACGCCCCCCAGTTAACGCTGGGCCCCGGCATACAAATACTAAACAAAAAACTGATTGTTTCTAGCCAAACCGGCTTACTGCAATAAACAAACATTGTACCAAGAGGCCCCACCGGCCTTACATCACAAAAACAACGTCAATCAACACCTGCATCAGCATCCGTCGCGGCTCTTTCCAAAAGCTTTTCAAAGTTATTAGGATCCAATTCTGGTGGGTTCCAAACGGGCCTGTTAGCTTTTCGGTCCCGGGCCTTGATGATCCTTAGAGCGCCTTCTGAAAAGGGGACCATAGAGTGAGCCGCCCTTGCCTCCACACTATAAGCATCTTGCTGGAAAAGACGAGCACATTTCTCCAACGGCACGTTAACTTCCGGATCGATGTAGAGAAGACGAGTCAAATTAGACCAGGCATCATTATATATCGTGCCGACGCGGTCGCTCAAATCCTCCCTAAATTGGGGCCCCTTCTTGTAAGCTTCAACAGCAGCTTTCTCCTCCCTAATATGCTCTCCTCCAAACGGGCATATCGGTCTTCCAACAGGGCAAGTTTTTCCTCAGTCGTGGCTTTCTCAACGGCGAGCATCTCAACCCTTTTCCTTTCCTCCTCAACATCGGCTCTTGAATACGACAGAGATTCGTTCAAAGTAGCCAACTCGGCCTTAGCCTGACGTTGCAGAGTATCAAGAGAGGCCTTTTCCTTCTCCAAGACGATCACCCTACCATTGAGATCACTGTTAAGATCTTTGAGCTTTCCCACCTCGGCTTCTTTTTCCTTCAAAGTTTCGTAGACTTGTCGATACATGGTGTAATCGACCTGTGCAAGGGAAGCAAGCTGCCAAAAAGGAAAAGTGAGAAAACTGAGGTAGAGCGCAAAGAAGCCAGAATAACTAGAAATAGTACCTCGCTAAGTATCAAGCCCTTGCGGTTCAACATCTGTTGAGAGGTGAGTCTCTCGGTAGCCAGCTGGTCTATGGTATCGGCATTCATAGCCCTTTTTATCACTGGGCCTCCCTTCTTCAGTGGAAGACCAGACCGAACCGACACGTCCAAGCCCGACAGGATGGAAACTTCACCGAAACGCTCCACCCAACGTTTCACCTCGTCATCAGAAGTAACCGAGGCAGAATCAGAGTCAGGGGTAGGGGCCACCCTCTTCGTGGACCGATCACGGGTCTCGACCTCCCTGGCTCTTTTCGGGTGACCATGCACGTCTCCCTGTTCAACCTCGGTCATGCCCTGAGCGTCCTGACCCGGGTCCTGACTCTCAATCTGGTTATATAAGGGGGCTTGCTCGGTCTCGGGGACTACCTCATCGGTACCCCCACCGGCCTCCTCGACGACTCGGTCCGACAGAGGAACCGCTGAAGCTTCTTTATTTTGGAGCAACGCATGCCTAGCGTCCATATCAGCATGACGTTTTTCCAAGGCAGCGGCCCTCGTTTTTTCCTTCTTCAACCTGGCCGCCTTAACCACTTTAATCGAAGCAGATTGAGGGGAGTCGCTTCAAAAGCAGAGTTGTCGTTTGATTCGCCGGCGGCAGACACACTACGCATGCGAGGAATTTGAAAATGGGATATTTTCAAGGGTTTATTTGTTGGTAGTGGTGCCCTAGGCACGTTTAATAAACGTTGTAATTGTTATCATTTATTTCATATCAATAAAGAGATGTTTTGATTATTATTGTTCTTCATGTTTACTTATAATAATCTCCGTCCCTAGTACTTGTTAAGCACTAGTATAAAGGCTAAATGATCATGGGATGATCATGTTAGATTTATGGGTACTTGTTTGGAACAAGGTACTGGACATGACCCGCTCTATGAGATTTATGTCATGGTCTATGTCGTACATATATCTCATATTAGTTATGTCATTTGAATCCTTAGACATGAAGTTATTATAGTCTTCCACTTGATGAACATTATGTTTGACATATTCAAACGCTACTTTTAACCGAGTAGTTATAAAGGGTTTGATTGGCGTAATCGGATTCACGTAGGGAAGAATAATAAGCTAAATGGATTTGTCCCTCCTCGGAGAGATGTCAAGCTTGGGCCACTCGTAGGAATGATGTTGATGAAATGTTCGGCCGGACTCAAATGAATTGATTGGATCAATGTCATTTGGATTATCAACATATTCGGAATCGAGAAAGTATTGAACAAAACAAGTTGACTCTTTGACCATGACTTGTGTTCAATGATATCGTGGACAAAAGGATTGTGACATATTCTAAGAGGAATGCGAACTTGTATCTAGTTATACTATTTGGGTAGGTATGACGGTTTTCTAGAACCTAATCATATCTTATGGTTTCATGTTTGAACCCATTGCCAACTTAGTATAATCCTAGAGGGTCACACACAATAGAACGAATCTTTAAAAGGACTACATTGGAATTTTGGAAATTCTGGACTTTCTGGGAAGTGGGCGACCGCACATAATGGACTGGGCGGCCGCACACTTAGCCCATTTTTGTACCAGTTTTGTTTCAGATAGTTGTGCGACCGCACAGTGCATTCTGGGCGGCCGCACAGTACTGTCGGGTGGCAGATTCCTAATTTGATTAGGAAACGAATTTTGGACGGATTTTGACATAAGTTTCCTATTTGGAATAGGTCATACTTGTGTATAAAAGACCAAATTCGGCCAGCACTCTAAGCTAATGATTTTGTGAGTCTCAAAGAGTTTGAGAGAGGGTTTATTTTGTTCCAAGACATTCTTGGTTGAAGAACAAAATAATACACAAGATAAATTCCATATAGTTCTTTTGATTGTGAAAAAGTGTTTCACAATTTGGTCTAGCAACCAAGATCAAAGAAGCTCCTTTGATATTCGTTCGAAGTGTGGATACCGCTAGAGGGTGAAAATCATCATCTTTAAAGTTCGTGTTCAAGCTTTGTGATCGTGATCAAGTCTTCAAACTTCCACCAAAGACCAAGAGAATTTGATAGCCATCAAGGGTTAGTTTATTCCTTTATTCTTATGTTGTATTTGATTTAATCATATGAACGGATCTATGGCTTTGGGTTTCAAAATTTTAAATGCTAATTTCCGCTGCGCATGTTTGATCGAAACCCAACAGTGGTATCAGAGCCCCGTTCATGTTGATTATTTCAATACCTAGATCATGTTATGAGTATATAAATTGTTTATGTGCCTTGCATGATTTGAATATTGGAATATATGTTGTTTATGTGTTTTGTGATTTTATGTGGTTTATCGTTTTGCAACTTTAATTGCACGATTCAATCGCAATAAATAAATTATGGTGGATTCAGAATTGTTGATTATTAATTTTTGATTGGATCAAAGTTTTAATAATCGGGGAAAAACGATTTTGAGACAAAATTTTCGAACTTCAAAATTCTATGCATTCTGATCAGTTTGGGCGACCGCACAAAATCACTTGGGCGGCCGCACATGTTTGGGCGACCGCACAGTGAGTTTTGGGCGGCCGCACAGAAGGATCAGATTGTCTGATTTTGGATGAAATCAGAATTTGGAATTTTCGAGAGGTTCAACAAAACCAGTAACATAACCAATCCAGACCTGCTGATCTGGAATGGATTTTGGGTAGTTGGTTTGTGTGTGGATCTTGGGGTTTGATTTTCCTATTTGTTTTAGTCTTGTGATTCTAAGATTGGTTCAAGTTTTGGATGGCTAATCTGCGTTCATCGAGATTGTGTTTCCCAAAATTGATCGCAATCAAAGTTTCAAAGATAAAACGAAGTTAGAATTATGAAGAGTTCATAATTGCTAAAATTGAGAAACAAAGTTCTTGATTCGATGATTGGAGATCCATGTGGAATTGTGAATGCAATTGGCCTACGTTCATCGAGACCATCTATTGCTTAGTTTCGGCCACATGGACTACTTTCTTGGTCTCTTGAATTAGTGCGGGATTGTGGTTGCCTAACGGCTTAGTTCGACCGCACTTCTTGTTGTCTTGACTTGGAGATAATAACCGAAGTTGAAATAGTCTCATCCTCATAATTATAGAGAAACTAATGACACATAAATATCATGCTTAAATTAATGGAGATTAATTTAGTGGCTAAACTTGATGTGTAACATGTTTATATTATGTGCTCATAAATGTGTTATATGCTATATGTGATGAACCTTCAAAGAAAGTTTTAAGTCTTTTATTGCCATGCCATGATTAAAACACTTGTTAGTACATGAGTGATTTTAATGTAGATTCGCCCTAGAGAGGTGCATTAAATTTGTTTATGTATAAGCAAGATAGATAATGTGGGCACGCCCTAGCGGGACACATTAACTATACGTTTAAAATGGTTAGACTTAATTGGGCGTCAAAACAGTTTTGGGCCTAGGCAAAGATGAGGTTTAACATGCTTTTTGAAATTTGATTTCTTAAAGAATCTCATAAAAGGAACTAAGATTCATATGAGATATGATTGACAAGAGTTGTCTACCTAATTAATTTGATTTTGTGTAATCCACCTTAGCGGACTTGAAATTAAATTAAAGTTGGATCTTAACCCATTTAAATTATATTATACATTGGATGTATATGAAGGTTATATAATTTAGTGGGAGTATTTTGTTTGAAAAATACATTATTTATCTCTTTAATGACAATCGGTACTTATTAAATTTTGGAAATTTTTGCATATTTGTAGATAATGACTAATAACACTCAATCAATGTCGTTGCGATCGATCCTTGAGAAGGATAAGCTCGAAGAGAATGGTACTAACTTTATGGATTGGATCCGTAGCATAAGAATCGTTCTTAGGGAAGAAGATAAGTTGTACATTCTCGATGGGCCTCTCCCCGCTGAACCACCGCCTACTGCCCCTAGGGTAGAAAGAGACAATTACAAGAAACATCGTAATGATTCTAGAGATGTAAGTTGTCTCATGCTTGCTGCTATGTGTTCAAAACTCCAACAAAGTTTGGAACATTTGGAAGCCTATGAGATAGGCGTGGAGTTGAGAACCATGTTTCAAGAGCAAGCTAGGCAAGAGAGGTACAAGACCATTGTTGCATTCACTACTAGTAAAATGAATGAAGGGCAACAAGTGAGTCCTCACTTTCTTAAAATGAAAGGTTATGTAGAGCACCTTGAGAAACTTGGCTATCCAATCCCATTGGAGCTAGCCACGGATCTCATTCTTAATTCATTGCCTAAAAGTTATAATCAGTTTGTAATGAATTATAACATGCATGGAATGGATAAGAATCTCTCTGAGTTGCATGGGATGCTCAAAACTGCAGAGATGAAAATTGTGGAGAAAGGTTCTCCCGTGCTCTTGGTTCATGATGGGAAGAAGCCTGGTGCCAAAGGCAAGGGTAAGGCAAAAGTTGTCAAACCCAAGATAAGCAAGGCAAAGGTTGCCAAGGCTTCTGAGGTAAAACCCGATTCACAAAAGGATGCAATCTGTTTCCATTGTCAAGAAATTGGTCATTGGAAACGTAATTGCAAGGCTTTCTTGGAAGAGCAAAAGAAGAAGAAGAGCAGCAAGGCTGCGTCGACTTCAGGTATCTATATGATAGATATTCTCCTTTCTACCACTGATTCTTGGGTATTGGATACCGGATGTGGTTCTCACATTTGTCTAAATGTGCAGGGACTAAAGAATAGGAGACTGCTTAAAGAAGGTGAAGTAGATCTACGCGTGGGGAATGGAGCAAGAGTTGCTGCATTAGCCGTAGGGACTTATGAAGTCACTTTACCTTCCGGATTAATTCTTGTTTTGAACAATTGTTATTATGTTCCGGATTTAAGCAGAAATATTATTTCAATTTCTTGTTTGGATAATGAAGGTTTTAAGTTTTTTATTGAAAATAAAAAATTTTCTATTTATTTAAATGATGTGCTTTATGGTATTGCTAATTCATTTAATGGCCTTTATATCTTGGATGTCAAGAATGAAAATAATGTCTATCATGTAAATAAGAAATCTAAACCTAATGATGTAAATCATACTTATTTGTGGCATTGCCGTCTTGGTCATATTAATGAGAAGCGTATCTCAAAACTCCATGGGGACGGACTTTTGGGTTCATGTGACTTAGAGTCATATGATACTTGTGAGTCGTGTCTTCTTGGAAAAATGACTAAGACACCTTTTACCAAGTTGGGTGAAAGGGCAAGCGACTTATTGGGGTTGATACATTCCGATGTATGCGGACCATAAAGTAGCAATGCTAGGGGAGGATTTCAATACTTCATAACCTTCACTGATGATTATAGTAGATTTGGGTATGTTTACCTAATGAAACATAAAAGTGAAGCATTTGAGATATTTAGAATATTTCAAAATGAAGTAGAAAAATAACTTGGCAAAAGTATAAAGGCACTTCGATCAGATCGAGGTGGTGAATACTTAAGTCAAGAATTTGATGATCATCTAAAGAATTGTGGAATAGTTTCACAATTGACTCCACCTGGAACACCACAATGGAATGGTGTGTCCGAGAGGAGGAATCGGACTTTGTTAGACATGGTTCGATCAATGATGAGTCAAGTTGATCTTCCAATATCCTTTTGGGGTTACGCCCTAGAAACCGCTGCTTTCACACTAAATCAAGTTCCAACTAAATCGGTTCCAAAGACTCCATATGAGATGTGGAGTGGAAAGAAACCTAGTTTATCTTTCATGAGGATTTGGGGTTGTGAAGTTTATGTCAAGAGACTTATCTCTGACAAACTAGCACACAAATCTGATAAATGTATTTTCGTGGGATATCCTAAGGAAACTAAAGGATATTACTATTACAACCGAGAGGACAACAAAGTGTTTGTTGCCCGAACTGGTGTCTTTCTAGAGAAAGAGTTTCTCTCCAAAGAAATCAGTGGGAGTAAAATAAATCTTGAAGAAATTCGAGACCCAGAAAATAACATTGAACCAATAGTGGAACAAGAACAAGAACCACAAAGAGTTGTGGAACCTATTCAAAATACACAAGCATCTCGCAGATCTAGTAGGTTACGATCCGAGCCCGAGAGATATGGATTTCTCGTAACGGATAGTAATGAGGTAGAAATCATTGAGAATGATGAACCGTCAACCTACCAAGAGGCGATGTCTTCTTCTGATTCGGACAAGTGGCTTGGAGCCATGGAATCCGAATTGCAATCCATGCAAGACAATCAAGTTTGGAATTTGATTGATGCGCCCGAAGGTGTAAAAACCATAGGATGCAAATGGGTCTTCAAGAAGATGACTGACATGGATGGGAAGGTGCATACTTACAAAGCTAGGCTTGTAGCGAAAGGTTATAGGCAAGTTCATGGTATTGACTATGATGGGACCTTTTCGCCCGTAGCAATGATCAAGTCTATAAGAATTTTGCTTGCCATTGCCGCATATCATGACTATGAAATATGGCAGATGGACGTCAAAACCGCTTTCCTAAATGGAAAACTCCAAGATGATGTGTATATGACACAACCAGAAGGTTTTGAACAAGATTCTAAGGTATGCAAATTGCAAAGATCCATCTATGGATTGAAGCAAGCTTCAAGGAGTTGGAATCTCCGTTTTGATGAATCGGTCAAAGAGTTTGGTTTCATCAAGAACGAAGATGAGCCTTGTGTATACAAGAAGATTAGTGGGAGCATAGTGCTATTCCTTATCTTATATGTGGATGGCATATTGCTCATTGGAAACGACATTCCTACACTTCAGTCTGTGAAGACTTGGTTAGGAAAGTGCTTCGCAATGAAAGATATGGGTGAAGCCGCATATATTCTTGGCATTAAGATCTATAGAGATAGATCAAGGAGGCTACTTGGTTTAAGCCAAAGTACATACATTGACAAGGTCATTAGAAGATTCCGTATGGAAAATTCTAAGAGAGGCACCTTGCCCGTGTTACATGGAGTTTCTCTAAGCAAGACTCAATGTCCTAAGACAAAAGATGAGCGTGAGAAAATGAATGATGTTCCATATGCTTCGGCAATTGGGTCCATCATGTATGCCATGATTTGTACTAGGCCGGATGTGTCTTATGCTTTGAGCATGACAAGCAGATACCAATCCGACCCTGGCGAAAATCACTGGATAGCTGTAAAAGCGATTCTTAAGTACTTGAGAAGAACTAAAGACTCGTTTTTGGTCTATGGAGGAATGGAAGATGATCTCGTTGTAAATGCTTACACGGATGCAAGCTTCCAAACCGACAAAGATGATAGCCGATCGCAATCGGGTTTTGTGTTTATGTTAAATGGTGGAGCTGTAAGCTGGAAGAGTTCCAAGCAAAGTACAACCACTGATTCTACAACAGAAGCTGAGTATATTGCTGCATCGGATGCTGCAAAGGAAGCTGTTTGGATTAAGAAGTTCATAACTGAACTTGAAGTGGTTCCTAGTATTGCTAATCCAATAGACCTTTATTGTGATAATAATAGTGCTATTGCTCAAGCAAAGGAACCAAGGGCACATCAGAAATCCAAACACATACTTAGGCGTTTTCATATCATTCGAGAAATCGTTGATAGGGGAGACGTAAATATATGCAGAGTACCTACTGATGACAATGTTGCGGACCCGCTGACAAAGGGACTTCCACAAGCTAAACATGATGGTCATGTTAGGTCCATGGGTATTAGATACATGGGAGATTGGGCCTAGGGCAAGTGGGAGATTGTTGGTAGTGGTGCCCTAGGCACGTTTAATAAACGTTGTAATTGTTATCATTTATTTCATATCAATAAAGAGATGTTTTGATTATTATTGTTGTTCATGTTTACTTATAATAATCTCCATCCCTAGTACTTGTTAAGCACTAGTATAAAGGCTAAATGATCATGGGATGATCATGTTAGATTTATGGGTACTTGTTTGGAACAAGGTACTGGACATGACCCGCTCTATGAGATTTATGTCATGATCTATGTCGTACATATATCTCATATTAGTTATGTCATTTGAATCCTTAGACATGAAGTTATTATAGTCTTCCACTTGATGAACATTATGTTTGACATATTCAAACGCTACTTTTAACCGAGTAGTTATAAAGGGTTTGATTGGCGTAATCGGATTCACGTAGGGAAGAATAATAAGCTAAATGGATTTGTCCCTCCTCGGAGAGATGTCAAGCTTGGGCCACTCGTAGGAATGATGTTGATGAAATGTTCGGCCGGACTCAAATGAATTGATTGGATCAATGTCATTTGGATTATCAACATATTCGGAATCGAGAAAGTATTGAACAAAACAAGTTGACTCTTTGACCATGACTTGTGTTCAATGATATCGTGGACAAAAGGATTGTGACATATTCTAAGAGGAATGCGAACTTGTATCTAGTTATACTATTTGGGTAGGTATGACGGTTTTCTAGAACCTAATCATATCTTATGGTTTCATGTTTGAACCCATTGCCAACTTAGTATAATCCTAGAGGGTCACACACAATAGAACGAATCTTTAAAAGGACTACATTGGAATTTTGGAAATTCTGGACTTTCTGGGAAGTGGGCGACCGCACATAATGGACTGGGCGGCCGCACACTTAGCCCATTTTTGTACCAGTTTTGTTTCAGATAGTTGTGCGACCGCACAGTGCATTCTGGGCGGCCGCACAGTACTGTCGGGTGGCAGATTCCTAATTTGATTAGGAAACGAATTTTGGACGGATTTTGACATAAGTTTCCTATTTGGAATAGGTCATACTTGTGTATAAAAGACCAAATTCGGCCAGCACTCTAAGCTAATGATTTTGTGAGTCTCAAAGAGTTTGAGAGAGGGTTTATTTTGTTCCAAGACATTCTTGGTTGAAGAACAAAATAATACACAAGATAAATTCCATATAGTTCTTTTGATTGTGAAAAAGTGTTTCACAATTTGGTCTAGCAACCAAGATCAAAGAAGCTCCTTTGATATTCGTTCGAAGTGTGGATACCGCTAGAGGGTGAAAATCATCATCTTCAAAGTTCCTTTTCAAGCTTTGTGATCTTGATCAAGTCTTCAAACTTCCACCAAAGACCAAGAGAATTTGATAGCCATCAAGGGTTAGTTTATTCCTTTATTCTTATGTTGTATTTGATTTAATCATATGAACGGATCTATGGCTTTGGGTTTCAAAATTTTAAATGCTAATTTCCGCTGCGCATGTTTGATCGAAACCCAACATTATTTTGGAGCATATATAGGCGGGTCAAAAATTATGGATCCAGGTTTAACCCAGACCTGGCCCGTGACCCATGGGTTGCACGTACACCCACGAACTCATCATGACGCACAATTAATGGGCCACGTTTTCGAGGTAAATGTCCCATCACTAACGTGTGCCGTACGAAGGGAAGGGTAAACGATTGAACTAACCGTCGTTTGAAAAACACGAACGGACTCCAATGCTAGATCGACACACGGCAAGCCGAGACCTACAGCAGGAATGCCAGTCGGCTTCAAAAATCACAAACATTTCGGACGCCTGGATCGACATTGAAGGATTCAGCACATAGGCGTAACCGACATCACAGCTATGGACAGACATCCTTAATGGTATCAAAGAATGAGACGAGACCGAGATGAGAAAAGGTCAGGGGTAGGTCGATGTCGGGCGGTGATTGAAGTTATGATTGAACGACAGATGCAAATGCCTTCCATGCCGACATGTCAACTAAGATCAGATGATCAGCATTACTTTATAGCCACATCATGTAAAAGGTAGTGGTAATGAAAAATTCAAGGTTATACGAAATGCAAGGAGTTCACGCTATGAAATCAAATCAAAATTTGGACAAAGATGGCAAAGGATAGAACCCCAGCATATATATATTTAACAAAAAGACCCCCACAGCAAGGCCGGGGGCCTGGCCTATACAAAAAAAAAAAGAAAGAGAGAAAGGGTTACTGCTATCATTAGATCAACATGAAACTATTTATTCTGGTTCTTTCGATACCACTCCATCTCTTCCCGGAAAGCTTTGGAATCTTTTTCTTCTTCTTCATCCTCTTCATCTACCTCACTGGAACTGCTGTCCTTATCATCACTTGAATCTTCATCACTACCTTCAATGCAGGGCTCCTCCCATTCACAATTACTGTCATCCGAGTCGTCATTATCCTGACAGTGATCATCATGGGGAGGTGAGGAGTCGTTATCAGATTCTTGATCATTCGGGACGGGCGGGTTCTTCGCATCTTTGGAGGAATCATATTCCTCTGGGAAAGCATTGTCATAATCTCTTTTTGCCATGAATGAAGCTTGGAAGAAGAAAAGAGGGTGATGATAATGTGAAAAATCAAAGGGTTGATCCTCTATTTATACTACTGAAGAGGGAGTTAGTTGAGGGGTAATTAATGTTACTCATAGTTGGAATCCAACTAGAGGTTCCCCCATTCCAAGAAGAACAATGATTCAATTGGTATTAAATCCTATTGGCGTCAGCGAATCAAAGCAAGGACTTTGGCGGCTACAACTGTCACATCAATCAATCAGAAATTAAATACCCAACAATTTCTACTCGCCATGCCGAGATAGAAACTCGGGGGCCACTGAACGACATAAACCGACTTGGTTAAATGGGACCCATAAACTCTGGACTCATACACCAAAAGCCCATCCAATAAATCCCATCTTCTCATATACCGACATCACTGGGGCCAGACAGGCAGACCTTACCTAGGCCGAGTCCGAGAAGCCCAATCCTTGGTCGACTTACACGGCAGACCGAGATAGAGGACGGGCCGACTTACACTATACGCCTCCCACTATCATCGGGAGTCTGTTCATAAAGCTATATTATAACTCTAAAACTAAGAGTCCTTATCCGAACCAGGATAACTCTTCTATCAGATAACAGGACTTAATCCATCCTTATCGGGAGTCTACCTCCAGGGAATATGAGTCCTACATCAACACGGGCATTCCGGCTTCTATGAGAAGCTAGGACTCATTCACCCACGCCTATAAAAACAGGTCCTCACAACAGGAGAAGGGTAATGAACTTTTGGCTCTAATCTGGTCAATTGATTTTCTCTATTTCTAATCACCCATATCCTTATTCTCACACCGGAGGGCCTTTGCCGGTGAAGCCCCGGTGTAGTTTACGTTTGTTTCGTGTGTGCAGATCCGGCCATAAAGAACTGTCGCTGGGATTATCCGAACCGTTAGACGAAGGCTGATCCAACCAGATTTTGGCGTCATCAGGATTGATTCTCAATTTATAGATTACCTTATGCTGGAGTTCTTATCTTTGGTATGAACTTAAAGAATGAATGACATGATTCTGTAGAAGCACAAGTTATCAAGGACATGTAATTCTACAATATATTGACTTGCTGTGAAATCCTTGCACTGCAGGTTGGGCACATGGAACCAATTCCAGCTTGAATTCCAGAATAGCCTGGGTCATGTTGGAACTCATTTCTGCACCACACACATAAGGCCGTGACCTAATTAACAGCTGTATTTGACATCATAGAATCCTTTCCTAGCCAGAAGGAGGGATTAAACTCCTGCCCCATCTCCGTACCAAAAGAAAAAACCTTGGAATTTGTAATACCCGACTCCCCTCCCCCTTATTTATTTTATTTTGGGCTCATTTATTTATTAATTGGGCCGATGTAATTAATGAATGTATTGGGCTTAAGTTATTGAGTTAAAATAGAATAGCCCAAGTCATTATTTAAGAGGAGGAGGAATCCTTTTCGGGTTAGGAGTTGAAAACCCTTCTTATATATAAACCTCTCTACAATTACCCTAGTCTCTTTATTTGTTGTTTAGGGATAAAAATCTGTACTGCACCAAACAACTTGAAACTTTCAGCTTGCTCCGACATCTTGCATCCTGACACTAACAGCTTGGTTATATACGCACGTTTATTATGCAGGTATATTTACTCCTATTTTTTAGGTAACCATCACGCAGATCATGGAGCACAATCAAAAGAGACGTGACCCAACATTAGACTCAGTCAACAAATAAGACCTATTTATCAAAACAAGTCCAAGCAATGGTAGTGGATAACCTACAACAAACTATCCGAGAATTGTGGGCTTGTGGACTAGTTTGCAATTTGCTTCCTTAGTATAAATAGTGAACACCTATCTTGGATCTATTATCCAAAAAGATGGAGAATTGGATGGAGATGTGGCTCATAGGATTAAAGCAGGTTGGTTGAAGTGGAAGAGTGCCACAGGGTTTCTTTGTGATCGTGGCATGCCAAATAGATTAAAGGGAAAATTCTATCGTACGACAATTAGGCCTGCACTGCTTTATGGCACTGAATGTTGGGCCGTGAAACAGTGTCATATTCATAAGATGAATGTAGCGGAGATGCGTATGCTACGATGGATGTGTGGGCATACAAGAAAAGATCGATTGAGAAATGAGGTGATCAGGGGTAAAGTAGGAGTTGCGCCCATTGAGGATAAAATGAGGGAGCATCGTCTAAGGTGGTTTGGTCATGTGAGACGGAGACCGAGTGATGCACCGATTAGGAGGCCTGAAGAGTGGAGAAGTGATAAAATGGCGAGGGGTAGGGGAAGACCCAAGCAAACCTGGATTAAGGTGATTGAAAATGATATGAGTTTACTCGGAGTGGATGGAGATGTGGCGTTGAAGAGGCCGGAGTGGAGGGCGAAAATTCATGTGAATGATGGGGGTTGATCGTACTTTTTATTATTATTTATTTTATTTTATTTTATTTTATTTTATTTTATTTTATTTTATTTTCTCCATCCTTTTCCTCTCTTTCTCTCTCGCTCTCTCTCTCGCTCTCTCTCTCTCTCTCTTCCATTTATCACGATGACATATGAGGATTCATGTTAGCCGACCCCAAATTATTTTGGGACTAAGGCTTTGTTGTTGTTGTTGTTATTGTAGCATAAATAGTGAACACCATTTATGTAATGCACACACAACTCACTCGGCTATTTACTTTCAAGCTTTATTCATAATTGTCACATTGTTCTTCACCATTACTAATAAAATTCCATCTTTGAGGTTTTATGCCGGCGAACAAGTTATTCAAGGGCTTTCCTTGTTAATTATCGTGTCTAATTGTTCTTGAATCCTTTTATAATTTCATTCCATTGTACCCAATCTCGTTCCTATAAGTTGAATTGCAAAATTTGACCAAAACATTTGTGAAACAATAAAAGAAAATCACAGAGAAAAGAGAGAGAGGCGGAACACAGAGGAAAGGGAGAGGCGGACAGAGAGAGAAACAGAGAAGGAGGAACCGAGAGGGAAAGAGAGAAGGCGGAGAGAGGAGAAGGGTCCGGAATTGACCCCAATCTCCCTAATCCCTTCTTTTTCGTTTGAAGTATTGAAACCAATGTTTCGGAACCCTAAAGGGAATTATGATAATCTAGGGTTTTATGCTTAGGGTTCAAGAAGGAAGAAGATGGTTGTGTATATGTGTGTGCGGGTGGCATCGTGTGTGTGCGTGTGGCATCGTGCGCAGTGTGTGTGTGTTGTGTGTGTGCGTGTGTGTTTTGTGTGTGTTGGAAAAGGTGAAACTAGTGTGTGTAATTGAGAGTTGGAAAATAGTATTGGAAATTGAAGATGGTAAACCCTAAGGGCATTATGGTAAAACCCTAGGGGTATTTTGGTAAACTAAAAAGGGTATTTTGGGTATAAACTAATTGGGTAAATTGTGAAACCCTATAATGAATAGTTAACCCTAGAAGGAGTTAAAAGAGAATAACTCATAGGTTAACAAAAGAAAGTAAAGTATTTTGGGGACGGAAGTAAATAGTGTTTACTTTGGTCTAAAACTATTATTTACATGATTGTAGATTCGTGCGCGTGGTTTTGCAAAGAGAAGTACGCAAGCTAAGGTAAGGGATTACGTTCCTAAGTCTTTTTTAGATATCATCTTTTTAAATAGGATCCTCATATTCTTTCTAAGTGTAGCTACCAAGTGGCCGGTAGTATTTGAACTCTTATGACATGAATGTCTTTTGAATTGATCTTACCCTTGATGTGTATTGTTCAATGGGTATCTAAAGTGATTGAAATTGTGATATGTGTTCTTGTACCTTGAACACTATGTAGAATTTGCTATATCTAATTGAAACAGGTGCAGTTAGCTTTGTCTGATTGAAAAGGACTTAGAAGGAATTAGTCTGATTGAAAAAGACTAAATGAAAACTAAATTAGTCTGATTGAAAAGGACTAAATGAAATTGTCTAGTTTGATTGAAAAGAACTTAGACACTATATGCTATTTAATGAAGTAGCTTTATGATCATGATCTAAATTAATAAGGGAGCACCCTGAAAAGATGTAAGGTCTCTTATTCTCGTAACACCCTGAAAAGGTGTTTGAAACTCTGGAATTGACGGACTTGTGATAGTGCCACAACTTCCTTAAGTGTTGTAACTGTATTTTGAATGTGTACAGTTAAGTTATTGATGATTAGCCTTTCATTGAAAAGTATTTGTTTGGCTCCATTCTTTCGGTCATCTCTTCTTAGTACCCAGAGAGATCCCGTATGAACTTACAGAGCATTGTTCGCTCACCCCTTTCATTATTATTCCCCTCCCAGGTAAAGAGTAGGAGAAGGGATAGTCGCGAAGATGGAAGCGCAGTTAAGAAGATTGAAGTTATTACTTTAATGTTTTAGTTGAATAAGCTAGTGGGTTGTACTAGCTGTTAAGTTTGAAAGACAAGTATGCTTCCGCATTATTTTAAATTATGGTTAAATTGTACTAGCCGTTGGAATAACGGGCTTTATTTTGAGGATTTTGTATTTGGTATACAACAATAAAAAAAACTTTAAAAATAGTAAAACGCCAAGTATTTTAAAACAAAAAATCAACTTTCAAAACGACATGTATTTACGTTGTTCCCACTCAAAGGACTGCTTTAGTACTAAGTCAAAGCTAATTTTTTTGAACGAAAACTAACAAAATGTCTTACTGTGCGTTTCAGTTGGCATATGAAATTTACTACTCCCTCCGTCCCACTTTCGTCCCACTATAAGATTCATACTTTGACTTTGCACGAAAATAAAAAAAAATGTTGTGAGTGTGGAAAGCAAAATAAGAGAGAGAAAGTGGGTAGGGAGTTTTTATTGTGAGAATGACAAGTGCGTCACAATTTCTATTTTAGGTAATAAAGTAAAGTAAAAACCTTAAATTGGGACATGCTAAAGAGGAAAGTAAGAACTTTAAATCTGTTCGCGTGTAATTGTGAATACGTGTGTTTGAATTTGGGAATATTCATAGTAACATTAAAATATGAGAGTCGCCACGCCGTTTTAATTATAGCCAAAACATTGAGAAAAAGCATGTTTAATGGGTTCGGGGGTCAAATTACAACAAGAGAAGAATATTGGACGTTATCACTCCTATTGCCCGAATTGATCGGTCTTTCTATCATGATGAATGTGTTAGTAGTGTGTTAGTGTTTGAGACCGGATCCGAAGATTGCCTACGTTCCTCTCAATGTGAGAAGCTCAGGTCAGCGTAGTTCGAGAAGAATTTAGAATAGGCAGAAGAATCGGGATCATGCATAATGAGGGGGAATTACCTAAAGTTTAGGGTTTAAAAGTAGTTCCTAGATCATCCTCGGGTTGATGAACCCTAGATCATCATCGGCTATGAAATAACATGTAATTATGAAGATCGCCACCCTAAATATGGCATAAATAAGGTTTTAATCTATGAACACGATGAACATATGAAGAACATATATGAACATATGAATGAACATGCGAAGCATATGAAGAAACTATGAATAAACATGCAAGAACATGAATATTAAAGATCTACATTAGAAATAATGCAAGAACGTGAAGAAATAAGTTAGAAAACTTACCTATGTTGGCAAGAAATAAACCTTGATCTTCTTGGAGGTTTGAATGCTAATTAGAGAGCAAAATTGTGTTTAAGAACTCTCAAATTCGGATCCCCCAAAACCAATGGAATGGAGTGGTTTATATAGTAAACTGATGGGAGGATCTGATGGTCCAGATCATCCAGCGCAAGGTTGGCCGCCTGGCCATTGTTGAAGCCGGTGACAATAGTGGCCGCGTGGCCAAGATCAACGCGGAGCAAGGTTGGCCGCGTGGCCAAGGATGCCGGCTGACTTGATTCTTAAGCTAGGGTTTCTGCATGGTTTTAAGGAAACCATTTGTTACCTATTTTGATAGATTTTGCCATAAATGAGATATTTTGGGAATCCGGGACAAGTCTTTGCAAGGTTTCTAATTCCTATAAAGTCCTTGTATTTTTGGGAAAGTCCTAATAAACTCATTTTCAGGTCGGGTACTAACAGTAGCCCCTCGGCGACGCTTCTTGCAAGGCAATGTGGGGTCGACCATAAAAGAAGGATCCGTCTGAAACATGAGTTTCGAAACAGATGAAAGGTAAGGGAACGGCTGAACCTTGGCAGGCGACCTACGTATCCGCGGGGGAATCAAGCCAAACGTAGTTCAAATTTGATGGGAAATTGGGAATGACTGTCCTCTGATGGGGAGCAACGCCTTCTGCTGGGGAAAATGCACCTGCTGGGGATGATAGATGACCGCGTCGGTCGGGTGGCTGGACCTTTTCAGGTTTCCTACGTATCCTCCGAGGAATCAAGCCGGTCGTAGTTCGGATACATTGGGGAAAGACGAGACATCGGACTTCTACTGCGGATAATAAACCTGCGGATACTATCTTGTATGAAGAACGAACATTCGTAAGCAATGAAGTTATTTGGGAAAATTAAAGACTACGTTGTCTAAATGATCCCAAGATGGAATGATAAACGCAATCAGGATCGCCAGGGTTCCTGCCGATTGCCCTAAAGTAATAGATGTCAGATCTCTCGCGAGCAGAAAACGCCGAGGCTTCTGCCAACCACGATTGATCTAGGATGGTATGTCATAGAGGCGCCGAAGTCTCTACGATCATGCAAATCCTAATAATAAATGTTGGATCTCTCTCAAATAGAAACGCCGAGGCTTCTGCCAATTACGATTGATCTAGGATGCGTATGTCATAGAGGCGCCGAAGTCTCTACAACCATACGAATCCTAAGCAAATATTAGGAAGTGCTAAAATAATAGATGCTGGATCTCTCGCAAACAGAAACGCCGAGGCTTCTGCCCATCGCGATCGATCTAGGATACGTATGTCATAGAGGCGCCGAAGTCTCTACAACCATACGAATCCTAAGCAAATATTAGGAAGTGCTAAAATAATAGATGCTGGATCTCTCGCTAACAGAAACGCCGAGGCTTCTGCCCATTGCGATCGATCTAGGATGCGTATGTCATAGAGGCGCCGAAGTCTCTACAACCATACGAATCCTAAGCAAATATTAGGAAGTGCTAAAATAATAGATGCTGGATCTCTCGCAAACAGAAACGCCGAGGCTTCTGCCCATCGCGATCGATCTAGGATGCGTATGTCATAGAGGCGCCGAAGTCTCTACAACCATACGAATCCTAAGCAAATATTAGGAAGTGCTAAAATAATAGATGCTGGATCTCTCGCTAACAGAAACGCCGAGGCTTCTGCCCATTGCGATCGATCTAGGATGCGTATGTCATAGAGGCGCCGAAGTCTCTACAACCATACGAATCCTAAGCAAATATTAGGAAGTGCTAAAATAATAGATGCTGGATCTCTCGCAAACAGAAACGCCGAGGCTTCTGCCCATTGCGATCGATCTAGGATGCGTATGTCATAGAGGCGCCGAAGTCTCTACAACCATACGAATCCTAAGCAAATATTAGGAAGTGCTAAAATAATAGATGCTGGATCTCTCGCAAACAGAAACGCCGAGGCTTCTGCCCATCGCGATCGATCTAGGATACGTATGTCATAGAGGCGCCAAAGTCTTTACAACCATACGAATCCTAAGCAAATATTAGGAAGTGCTAAAATAATAGATGCTGGATCTCTCACAAACAGAAACGCCGAGGCTTCTGCCCATCGCGATCGATCTAGGATGCGTATGTCATAGAGGCGCCGAAGTCTCTACAACCATACGAATCCTAAGCAAATATTAGGAAGTTTTAAGGGGTTTTCCGTATTCAAAGGTAACGAATATCAGTCAAAATAGCGCTAAGGGAACCTAAAAATGAACAAAGGGAAATGCACCAGGGGTAAAACTGAAATTTTGCATGTGGAGGCAAAGATGATGGATTGCTATGGAGTCGCAAACGGGATGAACTCTCAAGGAGTCATGAAGGTGATAGACTCTCAGGGAATCGCAGAAGTGATGGACTCTTGGGTGAGCAAAGGACGACCACGGAAAGCGTAATGTTTGGGATCCGCTTACCCTAAATTAGGAGGAATACATAATATGAGGCTACGAACCATTAAGATGAAGGTATTAGGTAAGGGACATTTTGCTTGGTTGCTTAGGGTAGGACCTAAGGCTTCTAAGGAAAGGGGATGGGTAGCCTCTTAGATAAGGATGCAAAAGATGTTATGGTTGTTTAGACTTGAGATTGTGTTTTGGATACAATGTGGGTTTCCTAGGCTTACGGGCTAGGGTTTGGAGAGAATGCGACTGCCTAGGCTCGAGGCTAGGGTTCGGAGAGAATATGGAAAGGCTATTGTATCCTAGGCATAACACTAGCGGGGATTGAGATTATAAATTTCCTAGGTTTCGAGAATTTGGAAAGGATGTTGCACACAGGGCTTTAAAAATTCCCTAGAACTTAGGCTAGGGTAAAAGGGGATGGTGCTTCCTAGGCTTGAGACTAGGGTTTGGAGAGAATGCAGATTCCTAGGTTTGGGGCTAGGGTTTGGAGAGGTTGAGGTTTGGGAACTTCCTAGATGTTAGGGTTTCGAACAAGGGTTTGGAAACTGGTGTTTAAGGACCATGACTCTCCTAGGTTTGGGACTAGGGTTTAGAAATATCCTAGGCTTTGCGGCTAGGGCTTGGAGTTGTGGTAGGTTCAGAGGTTGCAAAGGCGTTGGCTTTAAACCCAAGGCTGGGAGTTGAAAGGGTTGTGACTTCCTAGGCTTGAGACCATGGACCGTTGGGAAGAGGGATTGCTTTTGTGGAAGGTCCACTAAGCTTGATGTTAGGGTTCACCATTTTCCGGGATTGGTGACTATGGCTTGGAAAGGTTCATGGTAACCTAGGCTTTAGGCTAGGTTTTAAGGCTAAGGACTGTAAACTTCCTATATTTTGAGACTAAGGTGAAGGAATTTCCTAGGTCTAGGACTGGGGTTTGAAGGGAATGTTGAATCCTAGGCTTGATGATAGAGTTTAAAGAGGATAATTTCTACCTAGGCTTGAGGCTAGGGTTTTAGAAAGAGTGCGACTACCTAGGTTAGAGGCTAGGGTTTGGAGCGAATGCGACTACCTAGGCTCGAGGCTAGGGTTTAGAGCGAATGCGACTACCTAGGCTCGAGGCTAGGGTTGATTGAGTTTTGGACAGGGCATTATATACTAGGTTTTGGACTAGGGTTCAATAAAACGGAGAATTGAGATTGTAAATTTCCTAGGTTTCGAGACTAGGGTTTCGGGAATTTGGAAATGATGTTGCATACGGGGCTTTGGAAATTCCCTAGAATTTGGGCTAGGGTTAAAGGGGATGTTGTGGTTTCCTAGGCTTAAGGATAGGGTTTAGATAGGATATGTGACTACCTAGGATCAAGGCTAGGGTTTAGGAAGGGTGTAGCTACCTAGGATCAAGGCTAGGGTTTAAGAAGGATGTAACTTCCTAGGCTTTAGGCTAGGGTTTGAAAGGATGTAATTACCTAGGCTTGAGGCTAGGGTTCAGAGAGAATGATATGACTACCTAGGCTTGAGGCTAGGGTTTAAAGAATGTGTTTACCTAGGTTTAAGGCTAGGGTTTGGAGAATGTGTTTACCTAGGTTTAAGGCTAGGGTTTGGAGACCGAAAGCATTTGAAGGTTTGTCTTGGTTTAGACCGAGCAAGTTTGAGGTCTAAGAGTGTTGCGTTTTGGGGCAAATGAGCTTGATACCTCGTGGCTGGATAGGCTCGATAGATTAGACCTAGGCTAAAGTTCTAGGGTTTAGCTAGGGTAAGACTCAGACATGTGTTAAGGATACCGGGTCCTAATGGAATGGTAGGCGTAAGATCTAGGAGATCGAAGGCTAGGCAGGGTAGCGTTGGGACATAAGGCTTTCAAGCGGGTAAGTCTTTTGTCCTAGAGAAATCGCGTTACGGATTAGAACCAAGCAGGCTTGAGGCCGGCCAAGGAGCAATGGATTGGGATTGGATGATCCTAGTACCTAATACGCATGTCGGGCTTGGATCCTAGAGTGTTTGAAAGTTTAGGCTAGGTGCGAACCATAGGTGCGGGAAATGGGTTTGGATATGTGACCATGTTGGCGCATAGGTATGGACTTGAGTCTCAAAGACTTTGCTCGAGTGCAATAGGTACCTAGCAGGATTGGATATGCTTAGGACTTAATTTTGTCTTAGAGGTCATGCGCGGGACCAACCTCATTTGGCAATTGTGAAGGTAGGTTAGGGATGGGACTAAGGACACGAGTCTTGACCGGATGGGTTTTGAGATCCCTATGGCATGGCGCGGTGCGCAGGAGATCCTATATACTTTGAACAAGGTTTAAGATTTGGACTCGTTGGGGGAGCGATGTTTGAGATCCATGGAGTTCAAGGGTGGACCTTGTAGGTGGCGAGGTTTGGACTCGGCTTGGATTAAGTAGGTTAGAGTCCTTAAGGGGTCGAAGGTCAGACTAGGAAGTCTTTTGAAGCTAAGGAGTGACACTAGGTTTAAGAGTGGCAGGGCCATGGTTTTGGTATGACGGTAGGCGTAGATGGCATTGTTTTGGTTGCACCGAGCAGGCTTGGGAACTAAAGAGTTCTAAGGGTCGACATCTAAGGTTATAGACCTAGAGGGTAGACATTTTTGTGATCTAAAGGGTTTAGGAGTTGAGACCTAAAGTGTGGATCGGATATGCTAGAGACTTAAAAGATAGGCGATTGGTAGACTCGAGTGGTCTTGGGATCTAAAGGATCGCTCAATCAGGTTAGACTGAGTAGACCTAAGAGATTGGATCTAGGAGGATAAGAGAGCTATTGCTTAGACAAGGTAAGGATGAGTATGTGTTGGTAGGTTTGAGATCTAGGAGATCGGGTAGGCTCGGGACCGGTAGGTTCGGGACCTAATGGGTCACCCTAAGGATTTGGCTTTGGTTAACTGGTTTAAGGTCTGAAGTTTTTGGGTAGAACCGGTTTGAGGCCGAAGGGGTCATGCTACGAACTTGCGGAAGGTCGAGCTAAGAGGTTATGATGTAACCTAGGTAAGACTCACCGGGTAGGTTTGGGGCCTAGGTAAGACTGATCGGGTAGGCTCGGGACCTAGAGAGTTTATGGTGTAACTTAGGCAAGACTGACCGGGTAGGCTTGGGACCTAAGGTTTTGAACCAGGTAGGTTGGGACCTAAGGGTATCCTATTGTGTAGGAAATAGGGTGAAGGACCGAGTCGGTTCAAGAATCACAACGATGGGTCTCAAAGTGGACCGAGGAGGTTTATACAAATTTTGTGGAGACCGAGAGTGCGGGTTTATAAACAAAGTGTCGTGGAAGAGAAAACTTTTGAAAGTGTTGTGACTTTATAAAGATGCTTTATAATTAATTACGATTCTAACCAATTCAAAGAGTTCGTCATGTGCCGAGCTCGGCGATGAAGGATGCCCTTCCTTGTTGAAGCTCCGGTGTTCTCCGAGAAAGCGCATAGTCGACCCATTTTGTTGGGGACGCTCTAGTTTGATGAGCGGGTATCCTCCCTCCTTTGAGAGATCCTACGTCGAGCTTGATGATGAGGAGTCCTCTTCTTCTAAGTATGTGCTCGATGAAGCCCCGGCATTCTTTGAGAAACCTTATGGTCGGTCCTTTATTGTTAGGGAAGCCCCAGTTGCGTAGAGCGGGGTATCCTACCTCTTTTAAGACGCACCCTTTTTTCTGCCTAGACCGCCCTTGCGGGTTTTCAATCCAGCGGGCATCTCTTTTGCATCAATTTTTTTTTTTTTTTTTTTTAAGAAATCATTCAGTCGACTCCAAATAAGAAAAAGAATTGTATGAAAACTTGCAGGGGTATTTTGGGGAGAGTAAGAGAGAGAGAGATAGTACTCACATTTTGACTCTTTGGGCAACTGAGTGTATATATGTACAAAAGGGAGGAAGCCCCTGCTTGACAGAAAGTAAGTGTTTAGCTCTTTCCTAGATTGTAGAACGGAAGACTTGTCGAGACATTTGAAAATTGTTTTATTCAAGATTCTTATTTGATTGCTCGAGAATGGACCTCGTTGATTAGTTATGCATCTTATGATTATGTTTTAGACAAGTAGTCTCGAAATAATAAATGTTTTGATCAGTTGTGAGTGAAGAAGTCAGGAGTAGGGGCAAGAGAGAAGAGAAGGAAAATTGGCTACGAGGTGGGTTGTGTTTGGCTTTGAGTGGTTGCCCGGTTGACGATGAAGTTGGGTTTTGAGTTTAGGGGTGTGAGGTTCATTTGAGGTGAGTTGTTCTGTGTAGCTCATTGCGGTGGATTACTCCTTTGTAGTTGTTGCAGTGGATTGCTCCATCGTAGTTGTCATGGGTTGCTGCCGTTTATCTACTTTGTAAGGAAAGAAAGGAAAATAGAACATTTGAGGTGAAAAGAAAATGAGACTTTTACTTTTCCATGGTGATAGCCCCTTCTATTTTTCTTTTTTCTTTTTTATTTTATCTCTTTGTGCACACCCTTTTTTTGCCTAGGCCACCCTTTCGGGTTTTCAACCTAGCGGGCTTCTTTTTGTGCAATGCTCTAACTTTTGCCTAGGTCGCCCTTTTGGGTTTCAACCTAGCGAGCCATATTTTTTTTTTTATATTTGTACATGAAACATTGGGCAAGACAAGCCCCTAGTTTGCTTTCGCCTCTCTCGATTGTGAGGTAGCTTCCTTATAGTTCAAGCGGTCTTTTGCTGGCGGCGGGCATCCTAGCCCCTTGATTTTCTCCGGTAGAGCTCCATTGGATTATCACGTGCATCAATTGATGGCATGAATGACTTCGTGCACTTGTCTCACATTTGCGATGGAATACGGACAGCCCCAGTGTAACGGCATGTAGTACTCATGAAGGGAACAAACCAACCCTTTAAATTGTGGCAGCATGGACGTCTATTTGATGATGAGCAACCGCAATCCATTTCTTTGTCACGACCTTATAAAAAGGGGTCTAATGGTGGGATGAGAGGCGTATGAGGATATTGTATGGGAGAAGGTGTATATAGAGAGTGTACATGAAGTGTGTACAAGGGGTGAGTGTATAGAGAGAGTGTATGGGGGTAGAATGTAAAGAGAAGAGAAAGTGATTCGTTCATCCCAATTGATCGAAGCATTTGTTATTTTGAGATTAATCGTTTACTTAGTTATTTGAATGGTTTGTGGGTCCATTTACCTTTTAATGAGTCGTCATTAATGAGTAAGAATAAGATTAATTCATCATATAAAGATATAGCAATCAAGTTAAAATGGTGAATAAGACAATTTTCATGGAATTGATTTATGCAAGATTATGTCTCAAGTCTAGAGAGAAAAGAAATAAAGACTCTTTTATTGGAACTAAAAGATTTAAACTGACTAGTCCGGGATGGACTTTTACTAAAGAAACAAAAAATCATCCAAGGTGGACTTTTGACTAAGGACACTCTAGAACCATACGAAGACTGAATGATCCTTTTTTTTTTTTTTTTATTTAAAGGAGGTAGCCCCAATTTCCTCTTTTGCCCATGCCCATGTATTCCGTTGGCGGGTGATGGCTCCGCTGTCAATGAGGCTTTGAATCTTTCTCCTCAATTGGACGTAATCTTCGGTATCATGCCCAATGTACTGGTGGTATTGGTAGTGTTTGGAGGGATCCAAGCATTGCTTCACCCTACTTGGTTCATAGTTGATCAAAGGAGACAACTTGCCGGCTTGAACTAGACTTTTGAAGAGTTTGGCTAACGACATACCTAAGTCGTCGAATTCGCGCTCGTCCTACCTTTCACGAACTGTCTTTGAGGGTGATTTAGGTACCGGCACCCCTTGTTGATGAGTAGTCATAGGAGGCATCCTGGCGGGGACAGTCTGTGGCGGCCCGTACATTTGAGGAGCGTACGGGTGTTGACATTGAGCAAGAGGGAGAACTCGACTGAGGTAATCATAAACGCCACGAATGTCAGACAAATGGCGCCTCTCGATATCTCTTAGGGTCTTATGCATCTCCTTCTGAAAGTGTGTTGCTTGCTCGTTGAGAATGGCCTTAAAGTGGATTGCTTGTTCATCGAGGATGGCTTCGAAGTGGGATGCTTGCTTACTGAGAGCAGTACCGGTGTAGAGGATTGTCTCGGGATCTTGGGTAGCATCTTCAGTTGCAACTTCGATGTTCCTTGCAGCCGACATGATGCAGAACTCTATGTCATGAAAGAATTAGATTCGTATTTAATGATAAGGCATCGTTATAAAAATCATTTTTTGGAAAAGAGTCGGTCTCCACATTTTTGAAATGCATTTTGGTAAAAAATTGAAAGTTTGACCGGGCCGAAGTTGCCTACGTTCCCCTTACCATGAGAGAGTGGTCCCACACAATAAGAGGCTCAGGTCGCCGTAGTTCGAATCAAGTTAGACTTTTAAAAAGAGGTGAGAGATGACCATATGGGTCAAAAAGAGGGAGATGGCTCGGTCTGTAGTCAAGCATGGGTGAGGAAGACTTATAGTAATCGGGTAAGGTTTGACTTAAGGTTTGACCTAAATTTGACCTAAGGTTTGACCTAATGTTTGAGACAAGAAATGGTTCAAGCTAGGATGCGACGATAATGGTGGGTTGACCTAGATGGGTAAAGGATAGGTCGACCTAAATGAGAAGGGTTGGATTGACCTATATGGTGAATGAATCAAGATAGCGGGTTGTAGCGGTTCGCCTATGGGATGATCTGAGCGGGATAGACATGGTTTGACCCAAGCGGGTCTAAGGTTGACCTATTCGGGTTGGTGGACTAAGGAAGGTTGGAGATTGACCTAGATGGATCCAAGATAGGTAAGTCGACCTAAGCGGGTCACGGGTTGACCTTGACGGGTCAAAGGTGAAGGGGTAGTTTTAACCTAAGACGGACAAGTTGGACCTAAACGGGTTGACCTAGGTTGGTCTGGACGACGGTGGGTCAAATAATGACCTAGGTAGGTCAAGATGACGGTTCGACCTAAGGGGGTTAGGACCAAAGGTAATTGGGTTCACCTATGGAATCAAAGATTGACCTAAGAGGTCAATAGCGGATAAGGTTGACCTAGGGGTCAAAGGTTGACTTAAGAAGTCAAAAGGTGATTGGGTTGACTTAGGGAGTCAAAGATTGACCTCAAAGGTCAAAGGTGGATAAGGTTGACCTAAGTGGTCAAAGGTTGACCTAAGAGATCGAGGGGTGATAAAGTTGACCTAAGGGGTCCAAGGTTTGACCTATGGGGTCAAAGGCAGATGAGAATGACCTATGGGGTCAAAGGTTGACCTACGAGGTCAAAGGCGGATGAGGTTGACCTAAGGGGTCAAAGGTTGACCTAAGAGGTCGAGGGGTGACCTAAGAGGTCGAAGGTGATAAGGTTGACCTAGGAGGTCAAGGGTAGACCTAAGAGGTCAAAGGTGGGTAAGGTTGACCTAGGGGGTCAAAGGTTGACTTAAACGGATAAGATTGACCTAGGGGGTCAAAGGTTTGGCCTAAGAGGTCAAAGGGTGGTAAGGTTGACCTAGGAGGTCAAAGGTTGACCTAGGGGGTCAAAAGTTGACCTAGGGGGTCAAAGGTTGGCTTAAGAGGTCAAAGGTAGATAAGGTTGACCTTGGAGGTCAAAGGTTGGGAAGGTTGACCTAGGTGGTCAAAGGTTGACCTATGAGGTCAAAGGTAGGTAAGGTTGACCTAGGGGGTCAAAGGTTGACTTAAACGGATAAGATTGACCTAGGGGTCAAAGGTTTGGCCTAAGAGGTCAAAGGGTGGTAAGGTTGACCTAGGAGGTCAAAGGTTGACCTAGGGGGTCAAAGGTTGACCTAGGGGGTCAAAGGTTGGCTTAAGAGGTCAAAGGTAGATAAGGTTGACCTTGGAGGTCAAAGGTTGGGAAGGTTGACCTAGGTGGTCAAAGGTTGACCTAGGAGGTCAAAGGTAGGTAAGGTTGACCTTTGAGGTCAAGGGTTGACCTAAGAGGTCGGAGGCGGATAAAGTTGACCTAGGCGGTCAAGGGTTGACCTACGAGGTCGAGGGGTGACCTAAGAGGTCAATAGCGGATGAGGTTGACCTAGGCGGTCAAGGGTAAACCTAAGAGGTCAAAGGTGGATGAGGTTGACCTAGGCGGTCAAGGGTTAATCTAAAAGGTCAAAAGCGGATGAGGTTGACCTAGGCAGTCAAGGGTTGACCTAAGAGGTCAAAGGTGGATGAGGTTGACCTAGGCGGTCAAGGGTTAATCTAAAAGGTCAAAAGCGGATGAGGTTGACCTAGGCAGTCAAGGGTTGACCTAAGAGGTCAAAGGTGGATGAGGTTGACCTAAGGGGTCAAAGGCGGATGAGAATGACCTATGGGGTCAAGGGTTGAGAAGGTTGACCTAGGCGGTCAAAGGTTGGTAAGGTTGACCTAGGGGGTCAAAGGTTGGTAAGGTTGACCTAGGCGGTCAAAGGTTGATAAGGTTGACCTAGGGGGTCAAAGGTTGAGAAGGTTGACCTAGGCGGTCAAAGGTTGAGAAGGTTGACCTAGGTGGTCGAAGGTGAAGGGTAGACCCAAATGGATCGCAATGATGGCCTAACGGATGAGCGATGGACCTTAGAGGTCGCCTAGATGCAATGCACATTTTATTTTGGGAAAAGTTTTTGCATTTTTTTTTTACATCCTAAATGGGTGGTCCGAGGAGTGTCCTAATCTCTATGTGTGGGTTGACACGGGTTAGGTAAAAGGTTCCCACCGCTCGCGGAACGTACACGGTGAGTGGAGTAGACGAGTGACTCGAAAAGAGGGCGGCAATAGCGCACAAATTCCTGCACATCGAATACTCCGGGTAATGGGGACCTGTGCAGTGCTGACACGGACTAGTGGTAGTGTGTGGTAAAAACTAATTCTTTTTTTAGGGAGAAAAGAGAGAACTTTTTAATGTTAGGATGATGCTAATGCAATGCATGAGAAGGAAAATAATGTACAATGGAGCATAGCAGAGTTTTGTTTGACCCTAATACTAAGGCGAGAATAACAAAGGTACATGGTACAAGGTACAAGGTACGAGTATTAACATGGCGGAGTGCGCGGGTGCATGTGTAAACATGGCTTAACTGTAGGGGGCACGTGAAAACATGGCAAGTGTACATGTGTAAACATGGCGGGTGTGTGCATGTGTAAACATGGCAGGTGTGTGCATGTGTAAACATGGCAAGTGTGCATGTGTAAACATGGCAGGTGTGTGCATGTGAAAACATGGCAAGTGTGTGCATGTGTAAACATGGCAAGTGTGTGTGAGGTGCACGTGTAAACATGGCAAGTGTGTACATGTGTGAACATGGTAAGTGTGTGCATGTGTAAACATGGCAAGTGTGTGTGAGGTGCACGTGTAAACATGGCAAGTGTGTGCATGTGTAAACATGGTAAGTGTGTTCATGTGTAAACATGGCAAGTGTGTGCATGTGTAAACATGGCAAGTGTGTGCATGTGTAAACATGGCAAGCATCATGATGTAAACGAAAGTTAGACCCACTAAGTTTGAAAGAGTTTCAAAGCAGTCCCCAGCAGAGTCGCCACTGTGAATACGTGTGTTTGAATTTGGGAATATTCATAGTAACATTAAAATATGAGAGTCGCCACGCCGTTTTAATTATAGCCAAAACATTGAGAAAAAGCATGTTTAATGGGTTCGGGGGTCAAATTACAACAAGAGAAGAATATTGGACGTTATCACTCCTATTGCCCGAATTGATCGGTCTTTCTATCATGATGAATGTGTTAGTAGTGTGTTAGTGTTTGAGACCGGATCCGAAGATTGCCTACGTTCCTCTCAATGTGAGAAGCTCAGGTCAGCGTAGTTCGAGAAGAATTTAGAATAGGCAGAAGAATCGGGATCATGCATAATGAGGGGGAATTACCTAAAGTTTAGGGTTTAAAAGTAGTTCCTAGATCATCCTCGGGTTGATGAACCCTAGATCATCATCGGCTATGAAATAACATGTAATTATGAAGATCGCCACCCTAAATATGGCATAAATAAGGTTTTAATCTATGAACACGATGAACATATGAAGAACATATATGAACATATGAATGAACATGCGAAGCATATGAAGAAACTATGAATAAACATGCAAGAACATGAATATTAAAGATCTACATTAGAAATAATGCAAGAACGTGAAGAAATAAGTTAGAAAACTTACCTATGTTGGCAAGAAATAAACATTGATCTTCTTGGAGGTTTGAATGCTAATTAGAGAGCAAAATTGTGTTTAAGAACTCTCAAATTCGGATCCCCCAAAACCAATGGAATGGAGTGGTTTATATAGTAAACTGATGGGAGGATCTGATGGTCCAGATCATCCAGCGCAAGGTTGGTCGCCTGGCCATTGTTGAAGCCGGTGACAATAGTGGCCGCGTGGCCAAGATCAACGCGGAGCAAGGTTGGCCGCGTGGCCAAGGATGCCGGCTGACTTGATTCTTAAGCTAGGGTTTCTGCATGGTTTTAAGGAAACCATTTGTTACCTATTTTGATAGATTTTGCCATAAATGAGATATTTTGGGAATCCGAGACAAGTCTTTGCAAGGTTTCTAATTCCTATAAAGTCCTTGTATTTTTGGGAAAGTCCTAATAAACTCATTTTCAGGTCGGGTACTAACAGTAATAAATGGAAAAAAAGTGTCAGACGACTACAAAACAACGTCGTTATATTAGTAAGGAAAAATAGAATCACACAGACTAATATAAGAAAAGAAAAACACAAAACATAAAGACAAAGACTTGGGTGAGACCGTCTCACCTTGCGAGACGGATCCACCCATGGATCATGCCCACAACCCGCCAGCCTAACCCGCCCAGCTGTCCTCTTGACCTCCAAGCGCGCGACACGTGTCGCCTTTAAAAAAAAAACCTCCAATAACTTTAAAATGCTATATCTTGAGATTTTTAAGTAAAAAAAAAATACCGTTGTGTTCGTCTCAACGAGACGAACAAAACTAGAGAGGTGATATGGTTTGTTTGTTTTTTTTTTACTTTTTAACACACAAAGCTGCTCAGATGTTTGATAAAAGTAACTGTTTCATAATACTTTTACTTCAAATGTAACAGTTTTGCAAAAAAAAAAAAATAGTTGTAGTTTTTGTGGTTAGAAAAAAAATTTGAAGTGTAACAGAGTTTGCATATATGTTTTTTTATATATAAAAAAACATTTTTTTTGCAGTAAATGTTACTATTTTTTCTTAAAAGAGCGCATATATAAAAACGTAACATTTTTCCAAACGCTTAGGAAAAAAAAAAAAACGCGGTGGCATTTTTGAAAAAATAAAAAAAACGGATATTATAAATATAGATTGATAGCCAACCTTTGAAAGTGATAGCCAGATGGGTCATGGATATCAATATAAAGCCTTCTGGATATGAGATTGATAGCAGAACCTTTGAAATTGATAGCCAGAACCTTTGAAAGTGATAGCCAGAAACCTTTGAAAGTGATAGCCAGAAGGATTCTGTGGTTCTGGATATCAATATAAAGCCTTCTGGATATGAGATTGATAGCCAGAACCTTTGAAAGTGATAGACAGAAGAGTCCTGGATATCAGTATAAAGCCTTCTGGATATCAATATAAAGCCTTCTGGGTATTTATGATTAAATGGGGATGGAAGGGTTTTTTTTTTTTTTTTTTTTTTTGAGATTAGTCCTAGCCGTTAGAAACATAATGGATAGTTTCAAACGGCTAGGCGGCGCCACAGACATGGAAAAGCGCGTGACCCAGCTCTCCAACGGTCACCATCGATCAATAGCTCATATTCAAATAGTTCAAACGGCTATGATCTGGACAGTGGAGATTTCATGAACCGTCGGTTCAAACCGGCAGTTTTCAACGATAACCTTACAAAATCGTGAACCGGCGGTTCACGGTTCAGATTTTTTCCTTCGGTTCCGGTTTGATGGTTTGGCCGGTTCAAAAACCGCCGATTAACACCGGTTCATCTGAACAGGTTGAGCATGTCTAGTGAGAGTGATTGCGGAGATGGGAGGGGTTGTGATTTTGAAACAAAAATGGGTGGCTTTTTTTTGGAATGTATAATTGGGGGAGACGAGGGATATAATTGATATTTTCTTTTTCAATATTAAGGGTATATTGGTAACTTGTGCTATGCTATTTTGAGGGTATATTGGTCATTAATTATAAATAAGTATTTTAGTTTTATCCTAATATTATTAAGTGCCAAAAATGATACTGATTTGACCCATCATACTCAAAAAAATTCACTTGGTCAATTTTTGTTTTCACGTTATAAATTTCACTTGCCAACTAAGACGCCCCGTCACCCATCCTAATAGTTTTTTGACGAAAGTTTAACGATGTTCAAATATCCACACACTTTTCTTAAATATAGGGGCGCGCGCACACACACACATATATATATAGAGTCGTGTTCCTGTGAGATCCTAAATATCGTGAGAACTTGGATACATTATGAAAGTCCCTGTTTGAGAACAAGAAACTAGATAGTTGAAAAGGAATGAGATAACAAGGTCGACTATATTTGTGATAGGTCTACTATCTTTAAGAAAGGTCCACTATCTCTGAGATATAGGTCAACTATCTTGAAAGGTCACTATTTTCTCTTGGACTCTAAAGGCCAAAATGAATAAGAATTATGCGCAGCGGAATAGATAATTTCTATGGCCTTATAGTTATTGTCTAACATAGATATTCATATGTCAATTGTCAATTTTATCTTGTTTAAGTTATCACACAATAAAAGATTAAAACATATTAAAGCATAACTGATATGATACAAAATAAAATGCAAGACAAGAAATTAAAATAGACAAGAGACAAGATTTTTTAACGTGGTTCGGAGTATAGCAACACCTCCTACATCTAAACCCCATTATCCTCAACAATGAGAAACAATCCACTATACTTCCTTCACTCGGACAATACACGAATTGTTTAGAAAATCCCCTCGGAATTTTCCAACTTAATTAGCTTCACTAATTAAGCATGCTAGTTGCGTAGCATAAAAGAAAAAATAAAATTGTTCACAAATGTGATGTAGTTCTTCCTTTGCATGACACTTGAATTTGTCGGATGGAAGCTCTTCTTGGATCGTTGGTGTTCCCCCTCAATGTTTGGATGGTTTGAAGTGTATTTGGTGTGGTATATGAATAGGTTTACATTTTGGTTACACACACCATGGGTCTACTATCAAAGGTTTGGGTTGGGTTCATGGGTAAAAGTATTAGTGTGTTGAATTAGTGTTTATTGCACACACTAAGGCTTTGAAAGGAAGGGGGATAAATGGTGCTGGATGCACACTTGAAATGAGTGAGTTTGGGTTTAATTTATAAGGGTAAGAATGAAATAGCCGTTGGGTTTGGTGAAGATGTAATAGGTAGTCTTTAATGTTGAGTCAATGTTGGGAAATGGGTAAGACCACTATTCATCCTTTTAAAATAATCTCCAGCTTATTCCATAGATAATGAAAATTTCACTTAGCACCCTTGACTTTCATTATCGTTGTTTCACCCTTCTAGTAATTTGGATATAACTTTTCGATGGGAGGTTGAATGCAAAATTCGATTGCATTATCGTTGTTTCGCCCTTCTAGTTATAAAGGCTACGATTGACATAATCAGATTCTTGTAGGGAAGAATGATGAGTCAAGATTGGATTTGTCCCTCTTCGGAGAGATATCAGCTTAGGCCACTCGATGAGTGAGATTGATGATAGTGCATGGCCATGCCCAAATGAATTGATGTGATCAATGTCATTTGCTCATATCAATCTACTCAAGATCGAGAAAACATTGGACAATATAAGTTGACTTGGACCATGACTTATGTCAAATATGATATCGAGTGACAAAGGGATTGTGATATGTTCTATAAGGTAACTTTGGACTTTCATATTTATAATATTTGGGTAGTTATAATGGCTTGCTAGAGTCCGCTTATGAGTTACGGGTTCTAAATGGTTCGGACTCGTTGCCAACTTAGTATAATCCTATTAGGTCACACACAATAGAACGGATTGAAAATGATGGAATAATCTGGGATTCTGCATTGTCACCGTACGGTTGGACATGAGGAGTAGGGCTCCTAAGGAGCCGTACCTGCCCAAATTCTGCAGTTTTTTTCTTAGAGAAGGAATCATGGGTCCAAAAGGAATTAGGTCAAACCTCTCATATAAAAAGGAGTGCCGGGTTTTACAGCCCCTAACCCCATGGTTAACCTAGGTTTTGGAAACCTACATCAATTGTTTATGAAAGAATAAAATATTGAGAGGTAGGATTATTAATGTCGCGCCCCGACCCGTGGTCCTACTTGGCCCCACGTCCGGGACACGAGCGGAAGACGTCATAAAACAATTTAAAGGAAATTTTTCGAAATATACTTTCATAAAAAGGATCACACGACCAACACAACTACTTGAAACTTGAATTGAAGTCATAAAACAAACCAACTTTCACAACGAGTACTGAGCCACTTCGCCACAACTTTACTTACAAATATACAACACCGACATCTACTAAAAGAGATGATACAAAACTAAGTCACGGGTACACTACCCAAAAGGTATTACATTTACATAATGTATCCTTTAACATACACACCATTTCCCAAAAGTCTTACCAAAGATCCTCTTCCCGACGTCCTCCCTGTGTGTGAACTATCCCCTGGGCTCCTTATCTAAAATGGTAAACAAATAAGGGGTGAGAATAAATCTCAGTAAGTTACTAAAATGCAACTACATTACATGCTTATATGATAAACATAAAGGAACAATGTCACAAATGATCAAATAGCATATAGCACATAATATGAGAGGCTCCCTATCGCCAACCGTTCCATACCGGTTGGAAATAACGACCAACTCATCATACAACACATAGTGTAGGAGTAAACACTCCTACGAGGATACCAAGCCAAGGTTTACTGAAATAACATGATTATCAGAGAAAACCATCTGAGAAAACCATCTGAATAACCATCTGAGAAGACCATCTGTCTGAAACCATCTGAGCAGCATAAATAGCTGAAGCCGGGATCCCGAAAACCAAACCATATCCAACAAAGCCAAAGTAACAACGGGCAGCATCAATAGCTGAAACAGGTTCCGGAACCATATAACATAACAACAACAATAGTGGGAGAAAATGACACAAAGTCATACCCTTAAATGCTCACGCGAGGGAGCGAGTTCATCCCATCCAAGGCCAATCTGGACTGAGGAAATAGGTCCAGTGGAAAAGCCTTATAGTGCACTTAACTGATGCCACTACAATGCCTTCCACCTCCACTCGATAACATCCCAAACCTGGGAAATAGGACCAGTGGAAAAGCCTTATAGTGAACTTGGCTAGTGTGCCACTATAATGCTTTCCACCTCCACTCGATAACACACAAAACCAGATGGACTTTCAACAAAGAGCACAGTAATAAATACTTGCTAAAACAACAACCAGGGCATGATTCCATAGAAGGAAACCACACAAGCTCATCATAGAGAACTAAACACGTTTTCACAATAATGTGCACAATCTTGACATTAAGTCACCACACAATCCATCTACACAATCACATTAAGTCAAACCCGATCACAAAGGACCAATTCTATCATTTTGATACCTCATAACAATTATCTAGGCATCCTAGGACATCGCCTAAGACCTAGCCCAATACTTAACGAAAAACAAACAAGTTGTTAAAACTCAGACTGCTCGGCCGCTCTACTTATTTGACTCGGCCGAGCGGATCGGTCGAGTCCTTTACTTTGATCGGCCGCTCTCCTAGAACTCAACATTCGACAATAAGGGGATCGGCCGCTCTAATTTACTGACTCGGCCGCTCCACTGCAGAATGGCCAATTCCCAGGAAAAATCTAACAAAGTTCACTTTCATTACCAAGTTGTTACCCAATCCTAACGCACAACAACATCATTATAACTTCACAACACTACCATACCAACCTCATCTAGCATATACCCATAATAATAAAAGTTATTACTACTCCCTCCGTCCCAAATTTACAAGTATAATAAAAGTATACCCAAAACATTATTTTATAACATATAAAGCATATTTACCATTCCAAATATTATTAAGTTATTACTACTCCCTCTGTCCCAAAATTACAAGTATATAAAAGTATACCCAAAATATTATTTTATAACATATAAAGCATATTTACCATTCCAAATAATATTAAGTTATTACTACTCCCTCTGTCCCAAAATTACAAGTATATAAAAGTATACCCAAAACATTATTTTATAACATATAAAGCATATATAGCATACTTATGACCATTTTAACATTTAAAGGGGGGATTAGTAACTTACCTATTTTTCGGAAACGAGTCAAGAAAATTATATTGTTCGGTAGATATGATCTAATCAACTCCCTGAACATTTATATATAATTAGATTTGAAAATGGAGTAGTAAATTAAAATAAATAAAATAACCAAAAACCAAACCCTTACCTTAGATTTCTTCTCTCAACAATGGTGGAATTTCATTTGGGAAAGTTAAGGGTGAGAGGGGGGTGAAGTCGACTGAGAGAGGGAGGGAGAAGAGGTAATGATCAACAAGTTTTATCCCAATTTCACAAATAAATCACCCAAGTTCTAGTTTTATCAATTAAACCCCTCAACTCCCACTTTCACTAAAGCCTCCATATAATTCCACTAACTCAACTAACTCCAAAATAATATTAGTACCAACAATCTAATTAACTCAATGATCAAATAAAATGTGCAAAATTCATATATTATGATGCAACACCTAAAATGCACACATAATTTTAAATTAATATTCACAAAAATATAAAATAAATATAAAATAAATAATAATCGATTTTGGGGTCGTTACACTCACTCCCCCTTAAAGAAAATTCGACCCGAATTTTAGGATTGCTTACCTCAACCCTCAAACAACCAAGGATACCTCCTTTTATTGCAATCCCGAAGCTTCATACCAAGTTCAATATCCTCTAAAACTTTAGACACACAAGAGAAGAATCGTAAACATCCCTCGGAGCATAGAAACATGGAATACATTATAAACATCGTCAAGAGAAGGAAGTAACACAAGGCGATAACTCAACTTCTAGCTCTTCCCAAAATCTCAAAAGAACTGATATGTTAAGCAACTCCACGAGAAGTAAAGATATATCCCACAGATTCTCAAAATCAACTGAACAAGTTCTCAACACATCCTCAAGAATCTGAATGGTTATTCCTAACTGACCATCTGTTCGAGGATGAAAAGTCGTTCTAATTCTCAATTCTGAACCCAAGGCCTTCTGAAATGCTTGCCAAAATTAAGATGTAAATAAGGATCCCATATCTAATACCATGCCCGTAGACATCTCATAAAATCGAACTATCTTTTGAACAAATACGTAACAACTGTAATTAACATTTATACTCTCAAGATAGATAAAGTGAGAAGATTGGGTAACCAATCCACTAACAGTCAACATTATTGATTCCATTTATTCAGTGCAATTCCTTCAATGAAACTTTTCACAATAAATTCATATCCACTCAGAATTTTCAAAGGCTTGTCACAACCAACTGATCACTGATATTCTATTTCCGGATGATTCGCAGCTCCAGAACTTAGTTGAATACTTAGAATTTCGCGGGTCAACAAATCGAATGCCACTCTTCGAATCTATCCCCATACTCTACATTTACTTTGATTCATGATTAAATTGGTCTTGTGAATCTTCTTCAAGTATCTATAGTTGAATTCCGTCCGGTATGTTGATTCCACCAAGGGTTAACTACATACTCGGCTACAAAAGTTAAAGTTCCATCACTAGCAACGAACAAAATCTTATTGTCTGTCATTATTCATTCCACGAGTAATTTTTGATAGTTGAAATTATTCAATAGAGTAAAAACTTAAAACTTTCCCAATCGCAAAATCACACCATGTCTTGGCTTACAAAAACTCCAAAATGTTAATTCCTCTAACACATTACCTTTCCCAGATGATATAACATGGTAAATACTTCAAATATAACTCCATCAAAGTCATTCACTAATGAAATGGACGTATAATCGCAATAAATCTCAATTTATGGGTAGAATAATTTTGTTCATAAAGAATCCGTCTTCTCGAAGCACACATTGTTACTGTACTATTCCGAAGCGATGAACATCTCAATCACTTAAGATCACCCAAGGTTCTCCTCAAGAAACAAGTACCACTCAAGGGGAAATACACTTAAAATCTCTCAAGGAAAGAATATCTTCCAATTTAAATGCAAATATTTCACTACTAACTCCATAAACCAACTATCAGGCACTCGTGACAATAATTTACAAGTTTTGATGCATAAAAAGCATGAATGCTAAACACACACATATGTAAAACTCCACTACAATAACATCAAAATCTTGTGATGGCATCATCACTAAACCGGCAAGTAAAACATGCTCACGAATACGCACATCACAAGTACACGACACTTTATCGGTCGTCAAACACTCCCCCTTAAAGAAGACACATCTAATCACAGAAGGTAAAGACTCAGGAGACACATGTAATCGAGAGACAAATTGCACAAACACACAAGTATGCGAGGAGCCAGGGTCTATAAGTGTATGTGCTCTCGGACTAGACATAGAAATTATACCTTCAGTCACATTAGAAGGATCCGAAATTTGCTGTTGAGTAATGGCAAAGACACGACCCTGCACTTTAGGCCTTCCTGAAGAATCCCTCTTCTGGCCCTGTGAAGACCCAACTACTCTTCCCAAAGACTGATTATTGAACCTGGGACAATGCCTCTGAAAATGACCCAACTGGCCGCAATTCATAGATCTACCTTGTTTCTTCCAACATTTCTCTTCAGAATGCCCTTCTTTTTGACAATAGTTACAAACCTTCTTATTTTGATACCCTAAAGTGTTACCCTGATTTCTATTACCTGTCTGTCCTTGAGAAGACCCTTTTGATTGTGAAGATCCACCTTGATTCCCTCTATTATCCTCACGTTGTTGTTGTTGCCTACCTTGCCTCCCTGCACCTAACAATTCCATTTTCTTCTTGTGTTCCTCAATATCATGCTCCACCTGGTAGGCTCGATCAACAGCATCTTGAAAATCTTGTAACTGGTGGGATACTAATTGGGTTCGGATCCCAGTTCTCAATCCCTTTACAAATCGCATAGCCTTCCTCTCCTCAGTTGCCACTAAGTGGGTACAGTACCTGGATAACTCCGTGAATTTTGATGTATACTGAGCCACAGACATAATATTCTGCTCCAAGTTAAGAAACTCCATTTCCTTCTTGTCTTGATCTACCCGAGGAATGAAATGTTCCTTAAATTTCTTCAGAAAGTTCTCCCAAGTATATGGTATATGATTCTCATCCCAGTTAATTTTCAAACTTTTCCACCAGTGCTCAGTAGCTCCACTCAACTTATAAGTAGCAAACCTGACTTGTTCTTCATCAGTACATCTGAGAACATCAAATATTTTTTCCATCGATTCAATCCACCTCTCAACCTTGGTCACATCCGGTTCTCCATCATAGCCGGTTGGTTTCATCTTTAAAAACTGTTCCAGACCATACCTCGGAGGTGCATGTTCTCCTCCTTGCCTCTGATCATGTATAGTTTTCATAGCTGCCTCGAACATTCCTTGAAACATAGCTCGAGCTTCTTCTCTTACATTACCCTGGCCGGCGGTACCCGACTGTTCACCCTCAGTTCCAACCATTTTTACTGAGTACCTGCATAAAACACTCAACGTTACTCACTCCATACTCAACTACCCTCCTAGGTCACTTAGTCATTCTAGACCATCTACAACCTAGCTCTGATACCAACTGTCGCGCCCCGACCCGTGGTCCTACTTGGCCCCACGTCCGGGACACGAGCGGAAGACGTCATAAAACAATTTAAAGGAAATTTTTCGAAATATACTTTCATAAAAAGGATCACACGACCAACACAACTACTTGAAACTTGACTTGAAGTCATAAAACAAACCAACTTTCACAACGAGTACTGAGCCACTTGGCCACAACTTTACTTACAAATATACAACACCGACATCTACTAAAAGAGATGATACAAAACTAAGTCACGGGTACACTACCCAAAAGGTGTTACATTTAGATAATGTATCCTTTAACATACACACCACTTCCCAAAAGTCTTACCAAAGATCCTCTTCCCGACGTCCTCCCTGTGTGTGAACTATCCCCTGGGCTCCTTATCTAAAACGGTAAACAAATAAGGGGTGAGAATAAATCTCAGTAAGTTACTAAAATGCAACTACATTACATGCTTATATGATAAACATAAAGGAACAATGTCACAAATGATCATATAGCATATAGCACATAATATGAGAGGCTCCCTATCGCCAACCGTCCCATACCGGTTGGAAATAACGACCAACTCATCATACAACACATAGTGTAGGAGTAAACACTCCTACGAGGATACCAAGCCAAGGTTTACCGAAATAACATGATTATCAGAGAAAACCATCTGAGAAAACCATCTGAATAACCATCTGAGAAGACCATCTGTCTGAAACCATCTGAGCAGCATAAATAGCTGAAGCCGGGATCCCGAAAACCAAACCATATCCAACAAAGCCAAAGTAACAACGGGCAGCATCAATAGCTGAAACAGGTTCCGGAACCATATAACATAACAACAACAATAGTGGGAGAAAATGACACAAAGTCATACCCCTAAATGCTCACGCGAGGGAGCGAGTTCATCCCATCCAAGGCCAATCTGGACTGAGGAAATAGGTCCAGTGGAAAAGCCTTATAGTGCACTTAACTGATGCCACTACAATGCCTTCCAACTCCACTCGATAACATCCCAAACCTGGGAAATAGGACCAGTGGAAAAGCCTTATAGTGAACTTGGCTAGTGTGCCACTATAATGCTTTCCACCTCCACTCGATAACACACAAAACCAGCTGGACTTTCAACAAAGAGCACAGTAATAAATACTTGCTAAAACAACAACCAGGGCATGATTCCATAGAAGGAAACCACACAAGCTCATCATAGAGAAGTAAACCCGTTTTCACAATAATGTGCACAATCTTGACATTAAGTCACCACACAATCCATCTACACAATCACATTAAGTCAAACCCGATCACAAAAGACCAATTCTATCATTTTGATACCTCATAACAATTATCTAGGCATCCTAGGACATCGCCTAAGACCTAGCCGAATACTTAACGAAAAACAAACAAGTTGTTAAAACTCAGACTGCTCGGCCGCTCTACTTACTTGACTCGGCCGAGCGGATCGGTCGAGTCCTTTACTTTGATCGGCCGCTCTCCTAGAACTCAACATTCGACAATAAGGGGATCGGCCGCTCTAATTTACTGACTCGGTCGCTCCACTGCAGAATGGCCAATTCCCAGGAAAAATCTAACAAAGTTCACTTTCATTACCAAGTTGTTACCCAATCCTAACGCAGAACAACATCATTATAACTTCACAACACTACCATACCAACCTCATCTAGCATATACCCATAATAATAAAAGTTATTACTACTCCATCCGTCCCAAATTTACAAGTATAATAAAAGTATACCCAAAACATTATTTTATAACATATAAAGCATATTTACCATTCCAAATAATATTAAGTTATTACTACTCCCTCTGTCCCAAAATTACAAGTATATAAAAGTATACCCAAAACATTATTTTATAACATATAAAGCATATTTACCATTCCAAATAATATTAAGTTATTACTACTCCCTCTGTCCCAAAATTACAAGTATATAAAAGTATACCCAAAACATTATTTTATAACATATAAAGCATATATAGCATACTTATGACCATTTTAACATTTAAAGGGGGGATTAGTAACTTACCTATTTTTCGGAAACGAGTCAAGAAAATTATATTGTTCGGTAGATATTCTAATCAACTCCCTGAACATTTATATATAATTAGATTTGAAAATTGAGTAGTAAATTAAAATAAATTAAATAACCAAAAACCAAACCCTTACCTTAGATTTCTTCTCTCAACAATGGTGGAATTTCATTTGGGAAAGTTAAGGGTGAGAGGGGGGTGAAGTCGACTGAGAGAGGGAGGGAGAAGAGGTAATGATCAACAAGTTTTATCCCAATTTCACAAATAAATCACCCAAGTTCTAGTTTTATCAATTAAACCCTCAACTCCCACTTTCACTAAAGCCCCCATATAATTCCACTAACTCAACTAACTCCAAAATAATATTAGTACCAACAATCTAATTAACTCAATGATCAAATAAAATGTGCAAAATTCATATATTATGATGCAACACCTAAAATGCACACATAATTTTAAATTAATATTCACAAAAATATAAAATAAATATAAAATAAATAATAACCGATTTTGGGGTCGTTACACTTAATTTGAGATCTATAATCATCAAATTCAATAATCGAAGAAGCAAGATAATTCCTACGAAAAAAGCGTTTCTTCATCAAGCCTTTAGATCTAGCAATCGCATCAAGAAGGTGTTCTTGAGTCCGTTCGACGTGTGGATACCGATAGAGGGTGTTTGCTTTAGCACCTTAAAGTCCGTGTTCATGAATACGATCTTCAAGGGTTAGTTTCTTTCATCTTGTATTTAATTTAATAAACATGGACAGATCCGGGCTCATGGGTGTTTGATTACATGTTATTATTCCGCTGCGCATGGTGCATCAAAACCCAACAAATATTGTAGTACAAATAGTCTTACATTTAAGGGCAATTAAGTCAAAAATATTATCAATTTACTATAAATATGATTTATGTAGTGGAGAAGTAAATATTGTAGTGGCAATAGCCCATCCCTAAAATAAATTAGTGTTCTACTTATTTCAATCATAGTCTTAATTAATACTTATGCATCTTTATTTGGGAATATTATAAAAGGAAAACCTGATTTCAAGTTCTTTCCTTATATTATACCTTTTCTACTGACTTCCAAAAAACAAAAACAAAAAAAAAAAGCCCATTTCTGCTAAGTAGAATATCAAAATACTACCTACAATTCGCGACTACTAAATTTGTCACAAGCATACGATTATGAACAGGCCTTCAAAAACTGACTTAATCAGGGGCGGACTCAAACTTAAAATCAAGGGGTTCACTCTAATAACTAGGAAAATAACAATAAAATAAACATTTATATAAAAATATTAAGCGTATTAATTTTGTAATAAAAAATAGGTTTAAATTATATAATTAATGTGTAATAACTTAGATAATTATTAATTGTAACGCGTTCGAGGTTTGAGACCCACAAAAATGTGCCCGGGTTTGGGACGTTACATTCACATATTACATTACAACAAAAATTTAAATTCTTTTATTTTGTTTTGCCAAGGGGTTGGGCTGGAGCTAGGGATGGCCAAACTGAATCGGAACCGAACCGGATAGTCAAACCGGACCGGAACAGGAAACTAAAAGCCTGAAACCGGAGTGAACCGCCCAAAAAACAAGAACCGGAACCGTGTTTGATCCGGGAGGGTTACGATTTGTGTGTTCCAAAAACCGTAAACCGGCGGTTCCGAACCGGTGTAAGACATGCCCAAACGGTTCCGGTTCAAGTTCCCGATTACCGGAAAGCCAGAACCATATTTGAACCGTCCTAATCCGGTTCCCGGATCCCGGTTCCAGCGGTTCCTGCCATTTTTTTTTTGCAGTTTAGTCCTTATACGTTATAAAAGTAACTGATTCGAGCTAAAAAGTTGAAAAACTAACTGATTTGATTTTTGTTAACCAAATTAAGTTATGTTTTATTAAATTTGGTTAGTTCATTATCAAGCATGTAATAAAAAATCAATCAAAATATATATATATATATATATATATATATATATATATATATATATATATTTTATTTTTTTTCAAAAAAGACAGTGCCCTTATAATTTTATTACTCCCTCCTTCCCAGAGTAAGAGTCCTACTTTCCATTTTAGTACGTCTCAGAGTAAGAGTCTTATTCCTAAAATGGCAAGTAATCTTTACTATTCACCCCACTCATTCTCTCTCATATTTTACTTTTATACTCACAACACCAATCAATTCACTATTCTCTCCCATTCATTCTCTCTCTTACTTTACTTTTACACTCACAGCATTTACATCACTTCCAATATTTATTAATAAGCGTGCAAATGAAGGGTAGGACTCTTACTCCGGGACGGAGGGAGTAATATATTGAAAATATTACAATAAGGTAAGTGTTTTTCTTTATTTTTTTTACCTGAAAATTTTCCAAAAAGGGGGTCAAAATTAGTCAAACCTGACCAAAAAGTTAAATACAGCCGTTACTAACGGCTATATTCCTCCTTGCGCCTAACGCCTATTAACGAGGAAGGACTGTCTTTCCTTCCAAGCCCACGCCCCCAGCCCCACTTGGCCCGTCCCATGTCCATCAGTCCAGACCAAATCCTCCACTCCCCAGTCCACTCCAACTAGTTCAAATCCAACAAAGCTTGCATTCAGTGCATTGGTTGCACACTTCAATTTTTTTTTTTTTTTCTATGTTATTGATAGGGAGGGGCTATTACCACTACACTAATTGCTTATCCACTACACTCATTGTATTTTTGGTAAATCAATAATTTACTTGACACAATTGCCTTTAAAAGAGACTACTCTATACTAATACAATATTTACTTATTCACTACACCTTTGATATTCATTAAAACTAAACAGTTTTGTTTTTATTTCTAAAATAATTCATTTTAATAATGTTTTTTTTAAATCAATAATGTTAATATAATAATTTTTGCTTTATATACAAGAAATTTTCAAGTAGATATGAATTGCTAATATGAAATAAATAAATTATTTATTTAACGGTCACCTAGTTGTTTTGTATGAAAAATGGCTCTCAGTTAAAGAGAAAGAAAAAGAATAGACAAAGTAACGAATAAAATATAATTTTAAACAATAAATTTTGTGTTAATTAAACGTTTTACCATCCATCAACAAATGTAAATGCTGTTAATTTATTTTTATATTAAATGCTATTGGTTGCACACTTCAATTGTTTTATTTTTTTCTATGTTATTGATACAAATTTTTAGATAATGTTAATTTAGATCATTAATCAATCATTTAGTCTACTTTATTTAGTTTAGTTTACTTTATTTGCTTGTTTACATAATTTCGTTTATATTAATTTTTGAAAATGTTGAGTATATAAAATTTCAGGTATAAAATAATTTTAAATTGTTTATTGTATGCAAAAAAAAAAAAAAAAAGGTAAACCGTGGAACCGGACCGGAACCGGAATGTAACCGGGCCGGTTACGGTTCCTACTTTCTCCGAACCGAAACCGCCGGTTTCGAACCGGAACCGGGTTTGGCGATCCATAGCTGGAGCTGGCAAGAGGGAGTTCGCTTAGTAATAAATTTCTTTAAAAAAAAAAAAATTGTGAACAAAAAATAGGGAGGTTCACTTAGGGTAGTACATCCTCTGTTGTCAACAAAAAAATCGTCGCAATAGATATCATTTTCATGAAAATCTTTATGGGCAATGCTAGGGGCACAAAAGAAGTCTACAAAATGAGTTGACGATATTTTATTGGTTGTATCGATTGTGGAACCGTCACACTCTAATTAAAACCACCAATAAAATCTTGACACATCATTTTATGATATTTTTTTGTGACTTTATAATTGGGTTAATTGCAATTTGGTTCCTGACTTTTTCTGAAATTTGCAATGTTGATGCTGTCTTTTCAATTTTGCCAATTGGTATACTCACTTTGTCATTTTGTTGCAATCTGACTACAAAAGTAACTGGGTGTTAGTTTTTAACAGATTTTATGTCATGCCACTAACACATGACGTTTTAAGATGTTTGTGAAGCTACACACAGCCAATTGGTATGATTTTTTTTAAATAGAAGCTAATATTTAAATCTACAACATATAGTTTTTGGTAATTTTTTTTGGTGAACTAATTATATTATATTAATTTTTAATTTAATTAAATGAAAAAAAATTAAAATAGAGGAACTGGGAAAAATAATATGAAAAAATTGCTACTTCCCCCATGATATTCATTCTTTCCTAACATTTACTTTCCTCCACCCCTACGCCATGTTCCCGCATCACCCCTTCCACATACACTCTTCCCTCGATTCATTCTCCTCTTCTTCTTCCTTTTTTTCATATCAAATATTTTTATGAAATGATAACCCCATATAGCATTTATTTCATATGAAACATATTTGGGGCTAATATCTTTTTTAGATTATTATTTCAGGTGTTTTTTTTAATATTTAAAATTAACATTTAATATAAAATAATCCAGTCACTCGAAAAATTGCCAAAAAAAAATATATGTTATAAGTTTAAATATTAGTTTCTATTTTAAAAAATAATCATATCAATCGGATATGTATAGCTCTAAAAATATCTTAAAATGTCCCTTAAAATGTCATGTGCTAGTCACATGACATAAAATCTTTTAGAAAACTAACATCCCGTTACTTTTGTAGTCGAATTGCAATGAAATGACAAAGTGAGTATACCAATTGGCGAAATTGAAAAGACAGCATCAATATTGCAAATTTTAGAAAAAGTCAGGAACCAAATTGCAAATAACCCCTTTATAATTACCCAAACTTTATCTCTAATGTTTCAAACGAAAATCACTAGTCTTTTATACAGATAAATCGAATTGCTTTAAAAGTGTAAAACGAGTAGTTACGCATTTTGGTCATTTAATAAAACAATATTTTTATAATGTCTTTCATTAAAAATTGATTATTCATTTCGGAATGAACAGAATAATGTATGAAAATTATAGTTTTACTTTATCCAATGATAAAATCAATTGAAATTTGACTAAGGTTTTTTATTGATCGTTACAACTTTATAAGAATAATTAGTTTTGCATAATTTTATGGTGAAAGTTTGATTAGTTGATCACCAAAACTAAAATAAAATTTTACTTATAGAAGATAAAAGAGTATTTGGGCTATCCATAGAATTTGAGTAATACATTTTGATAAAATTATCTAGGGCTGGACTCCTGTGAGACAACTCACAACCAAGCCAAGCCAACGAGCCAGCCAAGCCAAGCCAAGTCGAGCCAAGCCAAGCCTTTTTTCTTTTCTTTTCTTTTTTAATTTTTTTTGCCCTCCAACTTTTTTTTCCCTGCCATTTTTTGCTTGCCAGCAAAAGTAACACGTTTTTATGAAGAAATGTAACACTTTTTTCTCATATGCAACATTTTTCTTAAAAAATGTACCACAATTTTGCTGAAATAGATTAAAGATAACATAAGATTGACAACTAAAACTAATGTTACATTTTATAATAAATGAATGTAACATTTTATTTTCTCAATTGTAACACTTTTCTAGGGTTTTACATTCAATAGAAATGCAAATCCGATTATATACATGAATTTTTACTCTCTTTTTTTTAAGAAAAAAAGTAACATTTACTAAAAAAAAATGTTACATTCATTTATATAGAAAATTATAATCATATATGCACTCTGTTACACTTTAAATATTATTTTTTCTAACCACAAAAACTATCAAACTTTTTTTTTTGCAAAGCTGCTGTTACATTTGACAGTAAAAGTGTTACTTTTTAAAGATGAATCTGTTAATTTTATCAGAACATAGTGTTACATCTCAGGAGATGAGCAACTCACTTTTTGTGTGTGTTAAAAGGCATGTTTAAAAAAAAATAAAAAAAAAAATCAAACCATATCATGACCTATCTAGTTTTGTTCGTCTCAATTTGAGACGAACACAACGATATTTTTTATTAAAAAAATTGACTTCAAAATTTCAAGATATAGCATTTTAAAGTTATTGGGGGATTTTTTTTTAAAGGCGACACATGTCGCGAGCTAGGAGGTCAAAGATGACAGCTGGACAGGTTAGACTGGCGGATTGTGGGCTTGATCCGTGGATAATCCATGGGTGAATCCGTCTCACAAAGTGAGGTGAGACGGTCACACCAAAGTCTTTGTCAATTATCTATCATTGAAAGTTTTATTACCGTAGTGTATCATATGCACTTTTAGCTGGCACAAGAGTAATCATTGACGGATAAAGATCTCATCTCATTTTAAAGCAACGAAAATAATAAAGTTATAAAAGATAGCTACAAAATGTGGCTTACAAAATGAGGTGTCATAATTGTATTGGTGTTTTTAATTAGAGTGTGCCGGGTTCACTATCGATATAGCCAATAAAATATCGTCAACACATCTTGTATCCTTCATTTTGTAAACTTCTTTTGTAAGCCTAGCATTGCCCTTAAAGCAAAAGTTACTTTCCCGTTTTTAAAATAGATGCCGTTTTGAGCATTTGCACAATTTTAAAAAATATAATTAATACATATTAAAAAGTCTCATATGCCTTTAAAATATTCTAATAACCCAAGCAATTAAATGCTTGTATAAGAGATGGTTCACTATCATTAATAATGGTATACTTATTTGGTATGCAACAATAAAAAAGCTTTAAAAATAGTAAAATGCCAAGTATTTAAAACAAAATCAACTTTCAAAACGACATGTATCTTGAGACTGAAAGAGAGACTGAAAGAGTAATAAGTTGAGATACAAGAAGACAATGAATATAAAATGAATATAAGTATTGACAATAAATTTGAAGTGTAACTGAGTACTCCATCCGTCCTATCTTAAACTTCAAAAAAAAAAGTGGGCACAAGAATTAAGATGAGAATCTTTATATTATAAAATATAGATAGTGGGGTAGAGTGTTGTGAGTATAGAAAGTGGGTAGGAGAAAAAAAAAGTGGGGTAGAGAATAATTAATGGATAGTTGTTGTGTGTATGACATGTAGGTCCCACTATATAAATAAGCTTTCATTTTGAGATTTTGAAGTTTAAGATGGGACGCCTAAAATGGAAATTTTTGAAGTTTAAAATGGGACGGAGGGAGTATTTATGTTGTTCCCACTCAAAGGACTGCTTTAGTACTAAGTCAAAGCTCAATTTTTTTTTAAGGAAAACTACCAGAATGTCTTAGGTGGCGTTTGTTTTTTTTAAGTGTTAAGTCCTGAAATCTGAATTCACATCTGAATCAATAAGAGGTAGCGTCTGAAGACTGAATTCTGAATTATTCAAGCTGTTTGTTTTTTCATCTGAATTCACATCTGAATTGTTTTTTTTTTTAAGTGTTAACCTTTTGAAATATTATGTATAAGCATGAGAATTAATGGATTTTTATTTGCTAAAAGAAAAGTGAAAAAGCATTTTAATTATTGTTGCTTCTGACACCATTCAGACTCTAATCAGACTGCATTTTAGGTCTGATTCATTCAGACTCCATTCAGATCAAAAGTCTCTATTCAGATCTGAAAGCTGGAAAAAAAAAACAATCTGAATTGGAGAAGGTCTGATTCGCTAGACATTCAGACTCCATTCAGATCTGAATGAAAAAAACAAACACCACCTTACTGTGCGTTTCAGTTGGCATATGAAATTTAATTCCTATTTTAACTTTGCACAAAAATTAAAAATAAATAAATGTTGTGAGTATGGAAGGCAAAGTAAAAGAGAGAAAGTGGGTAGAGAGTTTTTGTTGTGAGAATGATAAGTGGGTCCCAATTTCCATTTTAGGTAATAAAGTAAAGTAAAAACCTTAAATTGAGATATGCTAAAAAAGAAAGTAAGAACCTTAAATCTGTCCACATGTAATAAATGGAAAAAAAAGTCAGACGACTACAAAACAACTTCGTTTTATTAGTAAGGAAAAATAGAATCACACATACTAATAAGAAAAGAAAGGCTTAAATATGTTTACCCCCTCAAGTATACACCGGATCTCATTTTGCACCCCAGCGTGAAATTTGTGTCTAAGTGGTACCCAATGTTAAAATTATTTCACTTTAACCCCTGGATCCTAACAAATATTAGAAATTTAACCATTGTGTTAAAAAAAAAAATATTAATTTGGATAATTTATGATAATTTTAAGCTAATATTTTTTTTAAATGTACTATTTTTATCATGACAACATTTACAGTATTTATTTCGTAATTATATATTTACAAGCAAATATTATTTTTAAATATATAATTATGGAATAAATAATTTTTTATTACAGATCATAAATATTTCACTCTCAATATTGGTGCATATAGGGACGGACTGGCGGTCTCTAATTACAGACACTTTTTGGTCTCTAAACTCTGAATATTCAGTTTTCAAAAAATTCGGCAAGATCTTTGAGTGCTAGTAAATTATACTTGTGGTTGTACATGGATATGTATTTAAGCAAAAAGCTAAATATGTTTCTTTTGATGCCTCTTATTTCCAGATACTTGTATAAAGACTGCTGCAACTCACTGTCCAATTCCCTGTTTAAACAATAAAAAACTTACTTGAATTTGGGCCCCTCGAGCCCAAAATCAATAGGATCATCGTAAAATTCAGTATCGTTATCCTCAAAATCAACCCAGCGATGAGTAATGTAGAAGCTTTGAATAATGATATCTTTTGTGGAGACTGTAATTTTAAATTGTAAATGATCACCATCTGTTCCACCAAGTTTTTGGAGTCTAACAGTCATGGGGATCGCTTTGGTCCTATCATCGTCGTCACTACTATTAATCTCATCAAACTCTTTCCTATCCAAATCACGCATGTTGATTATAAGAGCAATCGTCTCAACCTCATCATCAAGGAACTTTCTTTCTAGCACGAGAAATCTGTTGTAGTGTCGATCTTCGTCAACAATTTTGTAAGGGAAGGAGTTGGGGAGCTTGTTCATGACCTACGTCAAGAAAATAATGTTTAGATATACTAAAGAAAAAGTAGAGAAAAGTTGATTAGGTCTCACTTGAGAATTATTGAGGTTCAACTTGATAGACTTCATTTCACGTTTTAAATGTTTGTAAATGCTTGCATTGACCAAATCCTTGTCAGTTGCAACACACGAGAAAGAGTGGGATTGATCATATTGTTGTTGTCGAGAAAGAGTGGGATTGATGGAAATCGTACGACTTAGAGTTGTTGGATTAATAGATACTCCGATGGCACGGAGAAGTAGAATTGATGGAGATGCTTTGCAAATCATCCGGGCCATAGATCAATCTGCTAGAGATGAGTTAGGGTTTGTATTATTTTTTCTAGGCACAAGAAAAAGTATGGTATCTGTCGTTTTAGGGTTTTTGTGTTTTGAGGATGATCGAGATCGGTAAGTATATATTTTTTAAATCAATCAATATTTTACTCTTGTAAATAATTTATTCTCGGAAGATATCCTTGTATTTGTAGTATTTGCTTATTGCCCAAGATATCTAAATTATTGTTCTTTCTGTGCCCAATCCCGTATAATTGGCTTTTTGGAATAAAAAAAAAAAAAAAAAAAAAGGAAACTAGGAGCTAATTCAGGTTTGGCATTGTGTAATCCCAAAGAAAGGTGATTATACATAACTGCTGTAAAAAAATAAAAATAAAATACAAATCCTAACGTCTTTTCACTCTCCGGCTTGCAAGGATGATTCGCAGCGTGGTTCTTCGTGCCATCGGATCAAATTCGACAACTCTGCCCCGTACGCTTTCTGCTTTTCAACTATGCAAATATTCACACACTAGTGTCGCAAGTGCAGAGGATTCGGTCGATGCAACCCTCTACAAAGCCTTGAAACATGAAATCCAGTCTATCAAGTACAACATATGTCATGTTAGTGAGGCCTAATTGACTTGTCTTTGGTTTCCTGTCTTTTTTTACTTGTATGGTAATGGGTACTTGTCTATGTGTATGGTAAGAACAACTAAAGAAAGATTAACCGTACGTGAGCATGTCATTTAACAATAAGTTTTTTTTTTTTTTGGCGTAGGTGCAAAAGGCCCCAGATTCTTTCCCTTTCAAAATTGAAGTTCAACGCCGAAATAGAAGTATCAAACTAGGAAGAGAGTTCCCTGATGGTGAGGAAATTACCATTGAAATTGACATGAACGCGGTCAAGATGAAAGAATCAGCCATTCCCATGACTATTAAACTTTACACACATGGTAGAGATGTTGTTTATATAAAGTCTGAGAACAAACATGGTAAAGATGGTGTTTATATAAAGTTTGAGATTACCCTCTCCAAAGAAGATATAACTGTTGAACGATTCACTGTTTTCAATAAAAATAAATATTATGGTACTTCTGGGCCGAAATTCAAGTAAGTATTTTGTTAAATCGATACCATCTGAGATTTACTTTTCTAAGCTTTGTCCGATCCATTCACATTTTTTTCTTTTTATCTTGATTTAAAATAAATAAACAGGGAAATGGACGCCGTGTTGCAGCAGTGGTTACGCAAGTATCTAGAGATCAGAGGCATCAAAACCAACATATCAAACTATTTGCTCGAATACATAGCCATGGAGAACCAGAAGATTGATTTGAGTGTGCTCAACATTCTCAAGAATTATATTTTATACTAATTAAGTCCGCAGATACTTGTTAAACGCTTAACGCTCCCTAGTATGATTTACTATACGAGTAATTTTTATTTTTTAAAATAAATCTGAGAACTAAATGTTTGGGTTATAAAAATATCATGTATGCTTAATGATATTAAACATGAGCGGGTTGACATTTCTCAAACTCATGCATACTTGAAATTTCCAAAATTCGAACCGTCTCAACCCGGTTATGCTAAAACTAGTCTCGCTCTGATTAGTTTAAAAACTTACTAAAAAAATACCATTTCATTATGCAATATTAATGTTTTTTTTTCTTTGAAGCCATAATATTAACTTAAATGATAGAGATTTATATATAATGCCGTGTGTACATATATATATACATATATATATATATATATACATACATATATATATATATATATATATAAAAAAATCATATCAATGTTTAGAATATTACTCCATCTGTCCCGCTTTAAGGTTCTTAATTTCCTTTTCAGTCTGTCCCAATTTAAGGTTCTTACTTTGTTTTATTACCTAAAATGGAAAGTGGGACCTACTTGTCATTCTCACAACAAAAACTCCCCACCCACTTTCTCTCTCTCACTTTACTTTTCATACTCACAGCATTTATTTTTTCTTAATCTCCGTGCAAAGTCAAACTAATAACTTTAAATTGGGGCGGAGGGAGTACATAAATAAAGTTGTATGCCTTGCCTGTTTAGGTTAAATGGTGCCGATTTATGGTAAACCCAAACCCGTCCTCAACTCGATGGGGTTCTGCGAACCCTTCCCAAACACTTCACATTAAGAGCGTGTATTTTTGGGTATGAGACGGGTTTGTGTTTTTTGTCATCGCTAATCATAGTTTCCGACCATCCCAATTGTAAGTACACATTTTTTTCTCTTTGCGCGAGTCTTAATAGACTCTACACGTCCCAAACTAGAGATTTATAATATTTTTATTCATTAAGACTCACTTGTCATTTTCACAACAATTTTTCACTTTATTCATTGACCCATTTCTGTTGGGTTGTGGAGACAAAACCTAGAATGAAAAGGAAATTAAATTTAAGTCATATAAGAATTCATGAAATTCCTTATTTGACTAGGTTGAAATTTAATTTTTCATGGGATTTCTTGTTTAAGTGGATTTAGGAATTTAATTATTCCGGTTTTCCTACTTAGTTTATGTTTTGGACATGTTGCCTATATAAACCAAGTGATGACCATAAACATTGTACACTAGAAAAAATAGTCAGAGAGAATCTGTGAGTCACAAAGAGAGTCAAGTGAGTGCTAGCCCTTAGGGGGTGCCCTTAGGGGCATTCCATGGATGGGTAAAAGCATGTCTAGGGTTTTATGTGTGATAGGAGTGTTTACATGGAGAAGTTATCTCCTAGCAATATAAAGCGTAGACTTTATTGTAAACAGACACAGATTGTGATATTAGTGAAATATCCTGGCTTGACAGTGCCTCCAAATGTAGTCATTGTTGTGACGAATTGGGTTAATAAATATTGTGTTCTTTTCTTGTTGATTACTTTCATATTATTTGTATGCATGGTTGTTGTGTCTCACCATTATCAGAATTGCATGGGCAAGAACTGCACGAATTTACCACAATTCCCCAACAAATGGTATCAGAGCTCCGGTTTGAAGATCAGGGTTGTCCAAGTTGATTGATATGGTTGTAGGAACGCGGATCAGAATTAGGGGCTGCAGAAATAAATTTGATTTTATGATTAGTTAGACCAAATAGGATCGACGTTTCATAAATTTGAATGGATTTGGGACTGCAGGTATTCAGATCAGCGTTGCAGTTAACATAATCATGGAAGGACATTGGATCCAAGATCAATGGTTGCAGAATCTGGTTGTTGCTAGGGTTTGCAGGGATCTAGACAGATCGTGTTATTGAGGATTTGTGGGTGCAGTGATAATGGGCAGAGATAGATCAACATTCACTACAAGAAATATGAGATTTAGAGGCACTCAAATATGTCACGTATTTACTTTATAGTGGCATTTTTTAGCTAGTGACACTAGCCTAATGCCACCTCTATCGATGACACTAAAGGAATTAGTGGCATTTAATGATGATAGAATGATAATTCGCAATGCCACTAAAATTATTACATGCCACTAAATATGAAATTTCTAATGTTGTGGCATTTTTAGCCTAATGTTTTTTCTTGTAGTAATTCAAATTCGTTGGTGCGAATTTGGGAAACGGGTTTGGATTATGAAATTTGCAAGAGAGAAAGATTCAAGTTTTTCAGACTTTGATGGATGATTGATTGCATAGGTGTGCAAATCATATGTAGGCACAGGCAATAGGCATAGGGGGTATGTGCAGCAGATGTGCATAGTTCGTGCAGAAATCGTGCAATGCACGTGCAGATTTCGTGCAGAATTTGTGCAACACACGTGCAGTGTGCAGCTTTTGTGCCGATCCGTGCAGAGCACGTGTAGAATTTGTGCAAGGGCGTGCAAAAAGGGTACAAAATATGTGCAACAAGCGTATGAGGTATGCAGAAGTTGCTTGATGTGCAAGAGCATTCAAAGGTGGAAGAGAAACTTGATTGACCATTGAGCAGCTAGGAGGAAGGTTGTGTGGTCGCCTTCGGCTGTGAGATGTGAAGAATTGCCGTTGTAGCTAACTTGGTAGCTCGTGAGGCAGATGATGTTGTACACCACATACAACATGTTTCGCATGGGTTGTTTCCTAGAATGCGAGGATGGCGGGGGCCGAGATCGCTATGGTGGGATTGTTGGAAATTATGCCCTAGGCCCTTGAGAAAGGCCTTGCGTTACATCATGTTCTCATTTGTTATGGAGATAACAACTTTGGGTTATTATATGTTTTACATGTTTATTATAATAATCCCCGTCCCTAGTACTTATGAAGGACTAGTATAAGTTTAGTTGATGATCATATGATGATCATGTGTATATGATACAAATTAAGCTTATGGTTACTTGTTAATGAACACGTATTGGACATGACCCGCTATGAGATTTATGTCATGGTCAGACGTCATAATTAAATCTCATATAGTTATATCATTTATCCTTAGACCTGAGATTATTATAGTCTTCCACATGATGAACATTATGTTTGACGTACTCAAACGCTACCCTTAACCGGGTGGTTATAAAGGCTACGATTGGCATAATCGGATTCAAGTAGGGAAGAATGATAAGTCAAGATGGGATTTGTCCCTCTCTCAAGAGAGATATCTGCTTGGCCTCTCGATGAGTGAGATTGATGATAGTGTATGGCCATACCCAAATGTATTGAAGTGTTCAATGTCATTTGCTCATATCAATCTACCCAGAATCGAGAAAGCATTGGACAACATAAGTTGACGTGGACCATGACTTATGTCCAATATGATATCGCGTGACAAAAGAATTGTGATATATTCTATGAGGATAACGAACGTCGTTTAAGTTATATTAATTGGGTAGTCATGATGGCTTGCTAGAGTCCGCTCATGACTTATGAGTTTTGACTTGGTTGGACTCATTACCAACTTAATATAATCCTATGGGGTCACACACAAAAGGAAGAATCAAGAAAAAGGCAAAGGCTGAGTTTCTGGTGAGCACGGCCGTGCCAGTTATAAAGGACGACCGTGCCAAATGGTTTGGCACGACCGTGCCAGTTATAAAGCACGACCGTGCCAGAATTCAACTTGGGCATGTCTTGTTCGCACCAAGTGGAACGGCCGTGCCACTTTGAGAAACATATTCTTGAGCCTATATTAAGAATCAAAAAGCTCAAGAAAACCAAAATTCATATAGCCTTTGAATATTAGAAAAGAGTTTTCTAATGGGTCTAGCAATCCAGATCTAGAATCGTTCTAGATATTCGTCCGCGTGTGGATACACATAGAGGATGTTTGCTTTAAGATCTCAAGTTCGTGCTCCTATGATCCTGATCTGAAGAACGCGAAGAACGAGGAGATCAAATCTTAAAGCTTGAAGACTTGAAGATTTGGAGATCCGGAAAATTTAAATGCACAACAACGGTTAGTATTCTAAATTCATCTTGCCATTAATTTAATCATCATGAATGGATCTTGGGCTTAGGGTTTTGTCGATTTCATATTGCTTTATTCCGATGCGCAAGGTACCTCAAAACCCGACAGTGGTATCAGAGTCCCGTTCATGTATGGTTATTTTAATATTATCATGTTTAATATATAATTTGATTATATAATCTAACATGATAGAATTTAGAATAAGGGATTTGTGTGAATTGTTTGGTGAAACAATTATATATTTGATATAGTATGATTATGAACAAAGTTTTCAAGATGCATGATTAATATGATTAATCTATTTATCGGATCATCAATTTCTTTAATTGGATTATTGAATTGATGATTCTTGATCTTGAAGAACAAATTGTTTGTTCTTGGGGTTTAATGTTTATGATAATTTGATTATCATAAATAGTTGAATTCTTAAAGGATCAAGATTTGATAAATTGCGATCGTGCGGTTCGCGTGCAATACACGTTTTGTGCAGAATTTTCGTGCAGATTACGTGCAGCGCACGTGCAGTCTTGAATTTTGTGCAGAATTTTTGTGCAGTTCACGTGCAGTGCAGATTTCTGAATTCGTGATTTTCAGACTTGGAGATGCATTGTAGAATACGTATTGTTCATAGAATTGGATTCTATGGAGTAATGCATTCTTAATAGAGTTGGACTCTATGAAAAAATTCATTATTCAATATGTATTGTACCTAGAGTGGGACTCTAAGAAAATCTAAAATTCATAATTATATTCACATAGTATCCGGTTATTAATTAATTAGATTAATTATACCTTTGTTATGCGCGTTGCTATATGAAAGAACCTTCTTGAAAATTTAAGTCATGTGCCAATCCACTATTAAAACACTTGTGAGTACACCGGGTATTTTCATGCAGGCTACGCCCTAGCGAGGTGCGTTGATTCTATCAGTGTATGAGCAAGATGAGTGAATCAGATTTTCCTATACGTTTAACGTGGTTTGATTTAATTAGGCTATCAAAACAGTTTTGGGCTTAAGGCACAAGATGAGATTAAAAAATGTTTGACATTTGATGTCTACAAAATCTCATAAAAGATATAAGAGTCATAAATGATATGATTGACAAGAGTTGTCTACCTAAATAACTTGGTTTTGAGCAGTCGTGCCCTAGCCGACTCAAAATTGGGTGAAATATGGATCTTAGCCCACATGAATTGTATTATACAATTGTTGTATATGAAGGTTATATAATTTAGTGGGAGTATTTATAAAATACAAATAATTTATCTCTTAAATGATTGGTATGAAATATAGGTGTATATTTATTTGCATATTTGTGTAGAATGTTATATTATGCTTTATTTATGTTTGTTACTGCGATCTGTTCTTGAAAGGACAAAGTTAATAGAGAATGAAATTAATTTCCTTGATTGGATCATGAGCTTAAGAATTGTTCTAAAGCAAAAACGGAAACTAAAACATTCTTAATAATCCTAAGTAACCTAAATGGCAATATTAATTTGATTAATATGTTCCCTAGGATCATCAAAATTCAATTTGATTAACTTGTTGATGATCTTAGATTCATGAATAAATTGTTTATTCTTGGTTTTGATGATTAGATCATAATGAAACACCAAATCCACATTGAATCAAGGAAAGCAATTTTAAGGTAAATTTTTGGAAATTTAAAATCTACCGCTTTATGATAAATATTTTGGTTGAATTTAATTGTCAGATGGCTGGTTTTAGAAACCGTGTTTCCTGAAATTAAATGTCAGTTTCAAAATTAATCTGGGATTGAATCTAGTTTCAGATGGCTGGTTTTCGAAACCGTGTTTCCTGAAAAGTGATGTCAATTCAGAAGTCAGAATCATGAATTGTTCTTGATTGCTGAAATCAGTTAAGTTGGTGAGACATGAAATTTAGAAACAAGACTACAGATTCATACGGAAATGTGGATGCCTTTTGGCTTAGTTTTGGCCGAATGGACTGTTCTCTAAATTTCTGAATGATGTACGGAATTGTGGATGCCTTTTGGTTTAGTTTTGGCCTTACAGTTTGTGCTCTCAATATCTGAAATAAAGTGCGGAGAGATGATGATCTAAGTCGAAAATTTGATTTTAACTTAATGAATTTCTAAAAGGAAAGAGGATTAAAAGATAAAGGTAAGACAAAGGTTGTCAAACCTAAAGGAAATAATTGTGGCCAAAGTTATAACTCTAAATAGTACAATTTGGTAATGTGGCAATTGGATTGACCATTTAAAATTGTAATCAAAATTCTGGATGATCAAAGAAAGTGAATGGTAGTGAACTACCACTTCGGACATTTATATTATAAGATTAATCTTTCTAATTTTAATTATTGGGTATTGGATACCGGATTTGATCCCACATTTGTAAAATGTGCAAGAATTAGTAAATTGAAAGACTACTTAAAAGTAAAGTTAATCTACGAATGGTAATGATGCAAGAGTTGCAACATTGTTCGTAAAACACTTATGAAGTGGCTTTATTTATTAAGTGAAAAAGTATTATTTTGCTATAAGATAATGAAGGATATTAATTTTGTATTGAGAATAAGAAAGTGCTTTATTTATTATGATTTACTTTATCGTATTGTTAAATCATATAAATTAATCTAATATCCTAAATCTTGAAGAACAAAATAATGAATAAGATTATAACATAAATTATTATTAAAATTCTTAAGGCATTATTGTTTTGATCAAATAAATAAGAAACGCATATCTAAAATTCCGTGGGACGGAGTTTTAAAGTCATACGATTTTTGAATCATATGACTTATTAAATCATGAACCATATACATGTCGATGTATATGGTTCATGATTTAAGAATTAGTATGAATTATTGATATGGTTTGAAAGAGGATTAAAAGAGCTTTCTCCAGAATTTTGTTTCATGATTTTTGGATTAAAGATGAAAAAGTTATGAAATTTTGAAATTCTAGGGTTTTTCTTTCTTTCGTTGATGAAGAAGATGGAAGTTACTGTAATTTTCTGTGATGTAAAGTATCCCCTCTTTTTTGTGTTGTACGTGGTGCATGAAGTACTGTACATACTGAGTAAAAAAAAAGGAACTCCTTTCGTGGACTCTGATGGATGAAGAAGAAGACTAAAACTCGATTTTCTTTACTCGTTCCGTCCCACAGTCAATAATTACATCTTGCTAATTATTGTTGAAGGTCTTAGTGATATCGAAAAATTATGAAAATAATACAGAAATTAAGTTTTTAAGTTTTCTGTATTCTGAAAATTTTTGGAAATTTTTCGTTGACTTTAACTTTCTGGTCAATTGTTTGACCAGTCAAGTTTACGGACTGTTTTGGGGGTCTTCCCGATGTCAAAAAATTCTGAAAAAAAATACAGTAGCCATGTTTTTCAGTTTAAGATTTTCTGGAATTTTTCTGGAATTTTATGAAGACGTTTAATTTTCCAGATTTTCTTAATGTTCCTTAAAATAAGTTTGATTATTATGTTTTGTTAATGATTACGTGATATATATTAACAATCATAATCAGAAATCTACTTTTGTTGAGTGGGAGCATTTATCTTATGTTAAGTGTTGCATAATAGTATTAGCATTTATCATAAAGTGATCTATATGCTAAAATCTACGCAATTTGCTATTATGTACCTAAGAGTCTTTAAGAGATGAAGAATTATTCTCTTGAGAAAATAAGATATTACACAATGAAAATGATTGATTAGATGATGATATGACTTTGGTAATGTGAAGCTGATTGTGAACTTAGTGACCTTTCGTTTCGCATCCTTAGTTAGATCATTAATTTAATGATCATTTGTTGTTGTAATAAAGTGTAATGAAACGTATATGTGTCAATAATGTTCTCTTTGTTATTGTCTCTATGTAGTTGCTAATCATGACCTCTGTTAAGAACATAATTGCTGAGCTAAATCATGGTGACAAATTGGACGGTGACAACTATGACATGTGGCACCGCAAGATCCAATATGTCCTTGAAGAACAGGAAGTTCTTGACACTCTGACAAGTTCCATGGAGGAGCCTGTTATGATTGATGAAAGGATCACTGGTGAACATAGGAGGAATCTTGCTGCGTTCGAAGCTTGGAAGAAGCGGAACAGCAAGGCTCGAATCACGCTTTTGAGCAGTATGCAAGATGATCTTATGTGTGAATATGAGACATATTCAGTTGCCAAAGATATGTGGGTTGCCCTAAAAGAGAAGTTTGGAGGAACTTCAGCTACGAAGCTGAAGAAGCTTCTCTATAAGTTTGACAACGCAAGCAAGCGTCTTAATGATTCCATGAGGAAGCACTTAAGGGCGATGTCAAACATGATAAGGGAGCTAAAGTCTGCGGGGAACTTTCTTTCAGATGAACAACATGTTAAAGCTGTTCTCCGTTCTCTTCCTAGTAACTGGGATCACATGGTGATGAACCTCACCCACAATGAACATGTTAAGACCTTTAACGATGTGCAAACTCACTTGGAGTTGGAGGATGAGCGTCTTTCAGCCTCAAAATCCTCATCTCAAGTGTTTGCTGCTGAAGCGAGTACAAGTAAAGCTTCTGGGTCTAAGCGTCGAAGAGGTGATGACCAAAAGAAAGGGAACGGGAGCTGATCGGCACCGAAGAAGGCAAAGCATGGAAATCGCAAAGGTAATGCGAACAATGGCAAAGGGAAGAACAAAGTTGAGAGGAGATGTTACAATTGTGGCAAGACAGGTCATTTTGCACGTGACTGTCCTGATCCTAAGAAGGAATGCAACAATTGTGGCAAACTGGGTCACCTGGCTTTTGAATGTAAAAAGCCAGCCAAGGTGAAAAGATGCCCTACCTCTAATTTCACCTTTGTTTCTAGTTATGCTTTGCTCACTGACTCTTATCCTTTATGGACTGTAGACTCAGGAGCCACGGACCACATAACTAGAGACCGAGGAGCATTCCAAGAATACCGTCGAGTGCCAAAGGGTACAAAGTGGATTTATGTTGGTAACAACTCAAGAATTGGTGTAGAAGGAATTGGTACGTGCCAATTAGACCTACGAGGAGGCCAAAAGTTGTTGCTACATGATGTTCTCTACGCTCCGAACATCCGACGGAATCTTGTGTATGTTACTGTTCTTCTTAAGTTAGGATTTGCTATTAATTTCCATGGAACTTCTGTAGACATTTGTTATGGTTCTGTTGTTTATGGTTCTGGACATCTAGTTGATGGTTTTCTTGTTTTGGATGTTGAACACACGTTGTTTAATGATAAAAGTTGTTTCTCTTTAATGGCATCTTCTAGTAGCATCAACGTAGATGTATCTGTTTGGCATGCTCGCTTAGGGCATATCGGACAAGAAAGAATGAACAGGTTGGCAAAAGAGGGTCTATTAGGCTCACTTAACAAAGTGTTATTGCCAACTTGTGAAAGTTGCCTAGCAGGGAAAGCAACAAGAAAACCGTTTGGAAAATCAGTTAGGGCTACTTTTCCATTGCAACTAATCCATTCCGATATTTGTGGGCCAATGAACGTGAGGGCAAGGCATGGAGCCTCATACTTCATCACATTCATAGATGACTACACACGTTTTGCTCATATCTATTTACTTTCTCACAAGTCTGAGGCATTAGATTGTTTTAAACGATATACTTGCCTTGTCGAGAATCAATTAGATAAAAGCATCAAGGCTTTAAGAACAGACCGTGGACGTGAGTGTTTGTCTGAGCAATTCAAGGCTCTTTGTGATGAAAAAGGTATTGAAAGGCAATTAACTATTCCAAGGACTCTACAGCAGAACGGTGTTGCTGAGAGGAGGAATAGGACATTGCTAGACATGGCTAGATCTATGATGGCACAAGCAAATCTACCTATAAGTTTTTGGGGAGATGCTTTACTGACTGCCACATATATTCTTAATCGTGTCCCCTCTAAATCAGTAAGTTCCACCCCATACGAATTATGGAAGGGCAGAAAACTAGTTTTGGAAAATCTGCGTCCATGGGGATCGGCAGCCTATGTATATAACACTTCCGATAAGCACGGGAAGTTAGGTCCTAGGGGTAAAAAGTGTATGTTCATTAGGTACTCAGAACACTCCAAAGGATATTTGTTTATAGGTGAAGGACCGGATGGAAGCTTGACTGAAATTGAGTTCCGTAATGTGGAATTTCTGGAAAACAATTTCCCTAGTAGGGGTGAAATAGATAGGGAGATTAAACTTTATGAAATGGAAGAACCCGAAGCGGGTATACGTACTCATCAAATGGAGATAGAGGAAGAAGTTCCCCACCTTCCTAACGATAGTGGGAGGGATCCATCATCGAGTAGCACACTTCCATTAGAAGAAGAATCTCAAGAGCCTATCTTACGTAAAAGTCAGCGTAGACATATTCCTCGACATCGTTTCGACATCGAAAATGAATCATTCATGGCTGATGCATATGATGTTGATGATCCAAGAAGCTATAACGAGGCTATCTCATCACCTACTAGTGAAAAATGGATGAAAGCAATGGATGATGAAATAGAATCAATGAAAACCAATAATGTTTGGGTATTAGTTTATTTACCTCCAGGGAGAAAGACTGTAGGAAATAAGTGGATCCTACGAGTCAAACGCAAAGTGGATGGTTCCATTGAAAGATACAAGGCTCGCTTAGTAGCTAAAGGTTATACTCAATAAGAGGGTATAGACTACGAGGAAACTTTCTCTCCTGTAGTAAGGTTTGACTCAATAAGATTGATTCTAGCTATTGTATCTCGTTTGGACTTAGAACTTCATCAAATGGATGTAAAAACAGCTTTTCTCAACGGAGAATTGAATGAAGAGATATATATGGATCAACCTGAGGGTTTCACTGTAAAAGTAAGTGAAAACAAAGCTTGTAAACTCAAACGATCCATATACGGTCTCAAGCAAGCATCCAGGCAGTGGTACTTAAGATTTCACCACTCAATCATTAATGATGGATTTGTAATGATCGAAGAAGATCACTGTGTGTAACGCCCCGAATCCTTAGATTTGATATGAACCGTAGAATTCGACACGTCACTAATACTTTAAAAGGGATAAAATCTAAAACTAAATACAACTATACTCCTTTCATGACGTAGGAGATACACTACTAAAGATGGATCAACATTTGACCACCTTTTACCACTTTACATAGCCAAAAACTAACTTCTATACTTCCATTACTCGGCCTACAAGCCGGTGAACAAAAGAAGACTACTTTAATTACATATACACAACTGTACCCCAAAAATTCTGAGTTTAACATACTCAGTTTAAGTAACGTCCTCACAAAACAAAAGTATAATAACCTACCCAAAAGAAATTTCCCTTAGCACCAGAACCGGATACTACGATCCTCACCTCGAGCTATCGCTAGCCTTCTTTGGATCTAAGGAAAACAAAGAAACAATAAACGGGGTGAGAAGAAAAATCTCAGTAAGTTACTACTATCATAGCATGATAGGCATACATATAGAAATGAAGCATGGAAACAGTTCATTAATCATATATATATCAAGTAGCACATCACATGAGTAGCTACTCCCACTCATTATGCAACACGTATAGCTAAGTACACATTACAAGGATATTTCTTTCCTCCTTATTACTCCATACCCACACATAACGTTGATGTCGATCTTCATGTTGAAGGCCGCTTCACAAAATCAGAGGAGACCCGTTACCCAGTATCTCAAACCAAGAACCAAGAACAAAAGAGCTATTCAATCATTGTGCTTAATGCTCCAACCATTGAGAAAGCTAGACCCCTACTGTGATCAATAGTAGGAGCAAACGGTCACAGATGCATAGATTCACGATTATTACTCAGCCCCAGCTCTCATAATAAACGTGAACCTATACACCCCCGAAACACATATACCAGCTGGACTCACAACCACGTACACAAGTAATATTTACTTGACCTTATGAAACTAGTACTAGGCCCAAAGTAAGGGACTAGTCTATCAACCATGTATATCACTTAGGCATAATTGCATAAAATGATCAAATTCACTTATCATACATTTACTATGTATCATTCACCAATTCATCTTCTAGTAATCATGAAGTGTTTAAACAATCATTTACTTAGCAATATACGTTCTCATAACACATACCAAGTACTTCCTATCATTTCCCAACACTTATGAATAAAAATGATCAAATAAGGCTGAAACAGGGGAGGGTGCGCACGCCTCCCCTCCAAGGGTGCGCGCGCCTCCCTAAATCAGAAGTGAGGCCTTGTCAATTTCAACTAAGGGTGCGCATGCCTCTATTTCAAGGGTGCGCGCGCTTCCAACTACTGAAGCTATGGAATTCTTACATTTTGAGGGTGCGCGCGCCTCTCCCAGAAGGGAGCGCACGCCTCCAATTACACCCCAAAAATTTCAACTTCAGTTGATGGGTACGTGCGCCTCCTTCTATAGGGTGCGCGCGCCTCCAAGGTCGAAAATCAGATCCCAGAATTTAGTTCCTTGCTTGTTCTTGCCCAAACTTCATTTTACCATAACACATATAAAACCCAGCAACATAACCCCTTTTCCCAGCTTGCTCTACCCTTATTCTGGGTTCCCAAACCTTAATCTACACACCACTACAACCTTTAAACTAACAACTTCCCAGAAATTTGAAATCAAAAACAATAACCTAAAAATTCACATACTTCATATTTCTTCACCAAAACAAGTGTTGATTCAAGCATTCCTTACCCATAACTTCATATAACTCAAGAATGGCTAGTTTCAACCTTAAATAGGGAATTTAGTAACTTACCTACTCCGGAGAATTATCAAGAAAATGGAAATTGACCCGGTAGAATTACTCTATTCAATGCCCTGAACATTTATATATATTTAGAATTTGAAACGGAGAAGAAATTGAATTAATATGAATTTTTATATAACACTTCTTACCTTCTTCAACCATGGCCAAGAACACAGAGGAAGTAAATTGGGTGTGTGTGTGTGTGAGGAAGGAGATGGGGATAAAATCTCCATCCACTAACCACTTTACACTTGGACCCCCTCAAATTTCATTTTGAGCAACCAAGTCCAATAATTCTACATAAGCCTATAAGTCACACTAATTCATTAATGCAACTTAACAAAGTTCTACTAACGCATAAACTAACATATATTCCCAAATAATATATGCAAGCCATAAAATCTTATCTATCATATAAAATTCGCACATAAATCACATAATAGATTTAAATCATATAATACGCAAAATATGAAAATAAAATTGGGTGAGGCGTTACATCCTCCCCACCTTAAAAGAAAATTCGTCCGCGAATTTTATTTATCTAAAGGATCACATTACTTACCAACATTATCAAATAGACTCGAGTATTTCTCTCACATTTCTTGCTCAGTTTCCCAAGTAGCTTCTTCAATCTCGTGGTTTCTCCACAACACTTTCACAAGGGGAATCCGCTTGGTACGCAAGACTTGTTCCTTCCAATCAATTATCTCTACCGGAAATTCCTCGTAGGACAAATCAGATTGCAATTCAATAGGCTCATACTCGAGAACATGAGATTCATCTGCGATATACTTACGAAGAGTAGAGACATGAAACACATTATGGACCCCGGACAATGATGGCGGTAAAGCAAGTCTATAAGCCAATTTCCCAATCCTTTCAAGTATTTCAAATGGTCCTATATACCGAGGAGTCAACTTCCCTTTCTTCCCAAAACGTTTCACACCTTTCTGAGGCGACACTTTCAAGAATACGAAATCACCGACTTGGAATTCAAGATCCCTTCTTCTATTGTCAGCATAACTCTTTTGAAGACTTTGAGCTGTCCTCAATCTATCCCGAATCAATCTCACACTCTCCACCGACTGTTGAACCATTTCGGGTCCCAAAAGCTTTGCTTCTCCGACCTCATCCCAACATATAGGTGATCTACATTTACGACCATACAATGCTTCATAGGGGGCCATCTCAATACTAGACTGGTAGCTATTATTATAAGCAAATTCAACTAACGGTAAATGAACATCCCAACTACCTTTGAAGTCAACTGCACATGCTCGTAACATATCTTCAAGAATTCGTACTAGCCTTTCCGACTGCCCATCTGACTGTGGGTGAAATGCCGTGCTGAAATTCAATTTAGTCCCCATTGCCCCTTGAAGAGCTTGCCAAAATCGGGATGTAAACCGAGGATCTCTATCGGATACTATACTCACTGGAACCCCATGAAGCCGGACTATCTCCTGAACATATAGAGAAGCCAACTGAGTCAATGAATACCCCATAGAAACAGGAAAAAAGTGAGCCGACTTGGTTAACCGATCTACTATAACCCAAACTGCTTCATAACCCTTTCGAGTACGTGGTAAACCAGTTACAAAATCCATGGTGATATGCTCCCATTTCCATTCAGGAATCTCTAAAGGTTGTAACAAACCTGCAGGACGTTGATGTTCCACTTTCACCTGTTGACATGTTAGGCATTTAGACACATAATCTGCAATCTCTCGCTTTATACAGTTCCACTAGAAATGCTTCTTCATATCTTGATACATTTTCGTACTTCCCGGATGTATGGTATACTTTGTCTTATGAGCCTCCTCTAATATTTGCAATTTAATCTCACTATCAACTGGAATACAAACCCTACCACGAAAAGTAAGAATCCCATCATTATTAAAGGCAAAGTCGGGTTGTTTACCTTCTTTCATTCCATTAACAATCTTCTGTAATTCAGGATCAATCTTCTGAGCTTCTTTAATCTGTTGAAGAAGAATAGATGTAGCCCTTATACTCGCAAAACTCAAGCCATGACTTGACTTATAAGGATTCCAGTCTCGCAAATCTTCTAGCAATTTCCACTCTCGGGCCATCAAATGTGCAATATAGGTGTTCCTACTCAAAGCATCTGCCACCACATTAGCCTTTCCCGGGTGATACAAAATTGTACAATCATGATCCTTCAATTTTTCCATCCATCTGCGTTGTCTCATGTTAAGTTCTTTCTAAGAAAATAAATACTTTAGACTCTTATGATCTGTGAACACTTCAAATCTAGCTCCATATAAATAATGCCTCCACTTGTGTAACACAAATATAATCGCAGCCAACTCTAAGTCATGAGTAGGATAATTCACTTCATAAGGAGTCAATTTTCTCGAGGCATAAGTAATTACCTTACCATTTTGCATTAACACACAACCTAACCCTTCTTTGGAAGCATCCGTGTAAACCACAAAATTATCTGACCCATTAGGCAAAGCTAATACTGGAGCCATCTTCAATCTTCTTTTCAACTCCTGGAAACTCGCTTCACACTTGTCATCCCATTCGAAGGCTATAGATTTCCGAGTCAAACTTGTCATTGGTGTAGCAATTTTTGAAAATCCTTCAATAAATCTTCGATAATAACTTGCCAATCCCAGAAAACTACGTACCTCCGTGACTGTAGTTGGTCTCTTCCATTTAACTATGGACTTCTATTTTTGAGGGATCAACAGAAATACCGGCCTCTGACACCACGTGTCCCAAGAAAGAAACTTCTTCTAACCAGAAGGCACACTTACTAAATTTGGCAAACAATTGCTTGTCCCGAAGAAGACCCAATACCATCCTCAAATGTTGCTCGTGCTCCGCCTTGGATTTAGAATAAACCAAGATGTCATCTATAAAAACCACCACAAAACAATCTAGATAGGGTTTGAAAACCCGGTTCATCAAATCCATAAACACCGCAGGAGCATTCGTCAACCCAAATGGCATAACCACCAACTCATAATGTCCGTACCTAGTACGTAAGGCTGTCTTTGGTATATCTTCTTCTCGGACTTTCAATTGATGATATCCGCTTCTTAAATCAAGCTTCGAATAAACTACGGACCCCTGAAGTTGATCAAACAGGTCGTCAATGTGAGGTAGCGGATACTTGTTTTTAATTGTTACCTGATTAAGCTCTCGATAGTCAATACATAACCGCAGAGTACCATCCTTCATCCTCACAAATAATACTGGTGCACCCCAAGGAGACACACTAGGCCGGATAAACCCTTTCTCCAGTAACTCCTCGAGTTGCTTCTTCAATTATCTTAACTCAGCGGGAGCCATTCTATATGGAGCTTTAGATATCGGTGTGGTACCTGGTAACAACTCAATACAAAATTCAAGTTCCCGGTCCGGCGGCATACTATATTCAGTAGAAAACACATCCGGAAACTCAGACACCACAGAAATATCTTCTAGCTTTGCTACAGATATATTCTTGTCAATTACACAAGCAAGATACCCCGTACAACCCCCAGACAGCAACTTCCTAGCTCTCAAAGCAGATATTACATGAAAACTACACATATGTCTATCACCTTCAAAAATAAATTCAGGCAAACTCGGCACAGAAAAAGTAACCACCTTTTGATGACAATCAACAGATGCATAATGCATATAAAGCCAGTCCATACCAAGTATCACATCAAAATCCCTTATGGGCAACACTACTAGATCAGCTTGAAGGGTATGATTACCTATAAGCACATCACAATTCTTATATACTTCTGTAGCTAGCATGCAATCTCCCATTGGAGAAGATACTTCTAACACATAAGGCATAGCATCAGGAACGACAGGTAAATGAGACACAAAATGCGATGCCACATAAGAATGAGATGATCCTGGATCTATAAGAACTCGCGCTCGCGTACTAAAAAGAAAAATGGTACCTCCTATCACTGCTGTAGACTCAGCCACCCTGTGCTGATCAATAGCAAATACTCGACCTTGAACCTTAGGCCGACCCCCACTATCACGCTTACTACCCGAAGCCTGCTGTCCGGTACCTTCCCCCGAAGTTCCCTTACTCTTTGGGCAATCCCTTTTGAAATGTCCACTCTTACCACAGTTTAAGCATTTTTCCTTGCTTCAACCAACACCGGTCTTCAGTATGGCCATCCTTGGAACAATACTTGCAAGTTCACTTCGAACTCGAAACATTCGGCTTGAACCCACTGATACACTTCCCATACTTTCTGCTTGCCTCTGAGGTCGACCACTCGGTCGGTTAAATCCACCCCTTTTACTTCCGGTACTCTGAGCCCTTTCTGAAACACGTACTGATGGTTGACCTCCTGTAGCAACTCCCGGTTTAACTCTATGTTCATCAATGTCATTCTCAATTGCATATGCCCTCTCAACCGCTTGTCGGTAACTAGTGAGTTGTAAGGAAAGAAGTTGCTTCCTATACTCCGTCTTTAATCCCTTCACGAACCTTTGATCCCTCTTTATTTCACTTGGAATTAGATGACTACAATACCTCGCAAGTTTAGTGAATTCGGAGGAATATTGCCCCACCGTCATGTTCCCTTGTACTAGATTCAGAAAATCCATCTCTCTTCGATCTTGGACAACCGAGGGAATGAACTGTGAGTTGAACTCTTTAAGGAAATCTGCCCAAGTATGTTGTACATCTTTCTCTTGCTCCCAGCTTTGGCATAACATCTTCCACCAGTGCTCCGCAGCTTTTTCTAATTTAAAAGTTGCAAAGGTTACCTTCTCTTTATCCTCACATTTCAGAGCAGCGAATATCTTCTCAATACTTTCTATCCACTCCTCAGCTTTTACTGCATTGGGTTCTCCATCAAAGCTACGAGGTTGCATTTTCAGGAATTTGGCAAGAACGACTGGCATAACCCTTGTCATCAGCTCCTGACTGTGTCTGCCCCAGATTATTCTGTCCTTGTTGGTTGGAGACAAATTGAGCCAATAATTGAAACATCTGCTTGTAATCCACATTATGATCATTACCCACTTCCACCGAAGGAGTTTCAGATTCCTCATTTCCCTGAGTACTACTACTAATATCCTCAGAAGACTCATCTCCACCCTACACATAAACACTCGACGTTAATAAAACAACCCAAAACCAACCACCTAGGCCATAGACCCTATCAGGCTTAGAGCTAACCATAGCTCTGATACCAACTGTAACGCCCCGAATCCTTAGATTTGATATGAAGCGTAGAATTCGACACGTCACTACTACTTTAAAAGGGATAAAATCTAAAACTAAATACAACTATACTCCTTTCATGACGTATGAGATACACTACTAAATATGGATCAACATTGACAACCTTTTACCATTTACATAGCCAAAAACTAACTTCTATACTTCCATTACTCGGCCTACAAGCCGGTGAACAAAAGAAGACTACTTTAGTTACATATACACAAGGGTATGATTGGCATAATCGGATTCCCGTTGGAAAGAATAATAAGCTAAATGGATTTGTCCCTCCACGGAGAGATGTCAGGCTTGGGCCTCTCGTAGGAATGATGTGTGATGAAATGTTCGGCCGGACTCAAATGAATTGATTGGATCAATGTCATTTGGATTATCAACATATTCGGAATCGAGAAAGTATTGAACAAAAACAAGTTGACTGTTTGACCATGACTTGTGTTCAATGACATCGTGGACAAAGGGATTGTGACATATTCTAAAGGAATGCGAACTTGTATCTAGTTACACTATTTGGGTAGGTATGACGGTTTGCTAGAACCTAATCATATCTTATGGATCATGTTTGAGCCCATTGCCAACTTAGTATAATCCTAGAGGGTCACACACAATAGAACGAATCTTTAATAAGAGGAATATTGGAATTTAGAGTCAAAGGACCCTGGAGGAATTTTGGAAATATTCTGGGCTGTTTGGTCTACCGAGCGGGCGCTTGGTTCAGACCAGCAGCGGGCGCCTGAAGTAAATTCCAGAAAGACAGGGACCTTCTGGTCATTCAGGCGGGCGCCTGGCCCTTTACAGGCGGGCGCCTGGTGCTGCCGACAGGAAAATTCCTAATTCGATTTGGAAGTTTTTGGCACAAGATTCCTATTTGGAATAGGTCTTAATTGTGTATAAAAACCAAAAACCCAATTCGGCCAGACCATATTGACAAGTGATTTTGTGAGTCTCAAAGAGTTTGAGAGAGATATTATTTTGTTCTAAGATATCCTTGATTGAGGAACAAAATAATTCACAAATAAATTCAATATAGTTCTTTTATATATTGTGAAAGTGTGTTTCATAATATTGGTCTAGCAACCAAGATCAAGATCCTTTGATATTCGTTCGAAGTGTGGATACGCTAGAGGGTGAAAATCATCATCTTCAAAGTTCGTGTTCAAGCTTTGTGATCGTGATCAAGTCTTCAAGTTTCTCCACCAAAGACCAAGAGAAAATCATAGTCATCAAGGGTTAGTTATTCCTCTATTCATCTTGTTGTATTTGATTAATCATATGAACGGATCCATGGCTTTGGGTTTTCTTAAAACTTTAATTGCTAAATTCCGCTGCGCATGTTACTAGGAAAACCCAACAGTGGTATCAGAGCCCCGTTCATGTTGATAATTCAATACTTGGATCATGTTGTGTATATAAATTGTTTATGTGCCAAGCATGATATGAATATTGGATTATATGATGTTATGTGTTTTGTGATTTTATGTGGTTTATGTGTTTTTCGAACCTTAATCGCACGATTCAATCGCAATAAAAAATTATGGTGGATTCTGAATTATTTCGATTATTGATTTTTGATTGGATCAAAGTTTTAATAATCGGGGAAAAAATAATTTTGAGACAAAATTTTTCGAACTTGAAAATTCCATACCATTCTGACCATTCAGGCGCCCGCCCGCGCTGGACCAGGCGCATGCGCTCGCTTCAGGCGCCCGCCGTGCTGGACCAGGCGCGCGCTTGCTAGGCCAGAATGTTCTGATTTGTGTTCAAAATCTGATTCTGGAATTTTTCGATAAATCCGACAAAACCAGTACAAGACCACTTCAGACTTGCTGATCTGGAATGGTTTTGGGTAGTGTGGTTTGTGTGTGGATTTTGGGGTTTTGATTTTCCTATTTGTTTTAGTCTTGTGATTCCTAGATTGGTTCAAGTTTTGGATGGCTAATCTCGCGTTCATCGAGATTGTGTTTCCCAAAATTGATCGCAATCAAAGTTTCAAAGACAAAACGAAGTTAGAATTATGAAGAGTTCAAATTGCTAAAATTGAGAAACAAAGTTCTTGATTCAATGATTGGAGATCCATGTGGAATTGTGAATGCAATTGGCCTACGTTCACCGAGACCATCTATTGCTTAGTTTCGGCCACATGGACTACTTTCTGGTTTCTTGAATTAGTGCGGGATTGTGGTGCCAAATGGCTTAGTTCGACCGCACTTCTTGTTGTCTTGATTTGGAGATAATAACCAAAGTTGAAATAGTCTCATCTCATAATTATAGAGAAACTAATGACACATAAATATTATGCTTGAATTAATGGGATTATTTAGTGGCTAAACTTGATGTGTAACATGTTTATATTATGTGCTCATAAATGTGTTATATGCTATATGTGATGAACCTTCAAAGAAAGTTTTAAGTCTTTTATTGCCATGCCATGATTAAAACACTTGTTAGTACATGAGGATTTTTAATGTAGATTCGCCCCTAGCGAGGTGCATTAAATTTATTTATGTTTGAGCAAGATAGATAATGTGGGCACGCCCTAGCGGGACACATTAACTATGCGTTTAAAATGGTTAGACTTAATTGGGCGTCAAACAGTTTTGGGCCTAGGCAAAGATGAGGTTTAACATGCTTTTGAAATTGGATTTCTAAAAGAATCTCATAAAAGGAATTAAGAGTCATATGATATGATTGACAAGAGTTTGTCTACCTAATTATATTTGATTTTGTGTAATCCCCTTAGCGGACTTGAAATTAAATTAAAGTGGATCTTAACCCAATTAAAATTATATTATACATTGGATGTATAGAAGGTTATATAATTTAGTGGGAGTATTTTGTTTAAAAATACATTATTTATCTCTTTAATGAAAATCTGGTACTTATTAAATTTTGGAAATTTTGCATATTTGTAGATAATGACTAATAACACTCAATCAATGTCGTTGCGATCGATCCTTGAGAAGGATAAGCTCGAAGAGAATGGTGGTACAAACTTTATGGATTGGATCCGAGCATAAGAATTGTTCTTAGGCAAGAAGATAAGTTGTACATTCTCGATGGGCCTCTCCCTGCTGAACCACCGCCTACTGCCCCTAGGGTAGAAAGAGACAATTACAAGAAACATCGTAATGATTCTAGAGATGTAAGTTGTCTCATGCTTGCTGCTATGTGTTCAAAACTCCAACAAAGTTGGAAACATTTGGAAGCCTATGAGATAGGCGTGGAGTGAGAACCATGTTCAAGAGCAGCTAGGCAAGAGAGGTACAAGACCATTGTTGCATTTACTATAGCAAAATGAATGAAGGGTAACAAGTGAGTCCTCACTTTCTCAAAATGAAAGGTTATGTAGAGCACCTTGAGAAACTTGGCTATCCAATCCCATGGAGCTAGCCACGGATCTCATCTTAATTCATTGCCTAAAAGTTATAATCAGTTTGTGATGAATTATAACATGCATGGAATGGATAAGAATCTCTCTGATTTGCATGGGATGCTCAAAACTGCAGAGATGAAAATTGTGGAGAAAGGTTCTCTGTGCTCTTTTTCATGATGGGAAGAAGGCTAGTGCCAAAGAAAAGGGTAAGGCAAAAGTGTGTCAAACCCAAGATAAGCAAGGCAAAGGTTGTTGCCAAGGCTTCTGAGGCAAAACCTGATTCACAAAGGATGCAATCTGTTTCCATTGTCAAGAAATTGGTCATTGGAAACGTAATTGCAAGGCTTTCTTGGAAGAGCCAAAAGAAGAAGAAGAGCAGCAAGGCTGCGTCGACTTCAGGTATCTATATGATAGATATTCTCCTTTCTACCACTGATTCTTGGGTATTGGATACCGGATGTGGTTCTCACATTTGTCTAAATGTGCAGGGACTAAAGAATAGGAGACTGCTTAAAGAAGGTGAAGTAGATCTACGCGTGGGAAATGGAGCAAGAGTTGCCTGCATTAGCCGTAGGGACTTATGAAGTCACTTTACCTTCGGATTAATTCTTGTTTTTGAACAATTGTTATTATGTTCGGATTTAAGCAGAAATATTATTTCAATTTCTTGTTTGGATAATGAAGGTTTAAGTTTTTATTGAGAATAAGAAATTTCTATTATTTTAAATGATGTGCTTTATGGTATTGCTAATTCATTAATGGCCTTTATGTCTTGGATGTCAAGAAATGAAAATAATGTCTATCATGTAAATAAGAAATCTAAACCTAATGATGTAAATCATACTATATGTGGCATATGCCGTCTTGGTCATATTAATGAGAAGCGTATCTCAAAAACTCCATGGGGACGGACATTTTGGGTTCATGTGACTTAGAGTCATATGATACTTGTGAGTCGTGTCTTCTTGGAAAAGGACTAAGACACCTTTTACCAAGTTGGGTGAAAGGGCAAGCGACTTATGGGGTTGATACATTCCGATGTATGCGGACCATTAAGTAGCAATGCTAGGGGAGGATTTTCAATACTTCATAACCTTCACTGATGATTATAGTAGATTTGGGATGTTTACCTAATGAAACATAAAAGTGAAGCATTTGAGATATTAGAATATTTCAAAATGGAAGTAGAAAAACAACTTGGCAAAAGTATAAAGGCACTTCGATCAGATCGAGGTGGAGAATACTTAAGTCAAGAATTTGATGATCATCTAAAGAATTGTGGAATAGTTTCACAATTGACTCCACCTGGAACACCACAATGGAATGGTGTGTCCGAGAGGAGGAATCGGACTTTGTTAGACATATGTTCGATCAATGATGAGTCAAGTGATCTTCCAATATCCTTTTGGGGTTACGCTCTAGAACCGCTGCTTTCACACTAAATCAAGTTCCAACTAAATCGGTTCCAAAGACTCCATATGAGATGTGGAGTGGAAAGAAACCTAGTTTATCTTTCATGAGGATTTGGGTGTTGCTGAAGTTATGTCAAGAGACTCATCTCTGACAAACTAGCACACAAATCTGATAAATGTATTTTCGTGGGATATCCTAAGGAAACTAAAGGATATTACTTTTACAACCGAGAGGACAACAAAGTGTTTGTTGCCCGAACTGGTGTCTTCCTAGAGAAAGAGTTTCTCTCCAAAGAAATCAGTGGGAGTAAATAAATCTTGAAGAAATTCGAGACCCAGAAAATAACATTGCACCAATGTGAAACAAGAACAAGAACCACAAGGAATTGTGGAACCTGTTCAAAATACACAAGCATCTCGCAGATCTAGTAGGTTACGATCCGAGCCCGAGAGATATGGATTTCTCGTAACGGATAGTAATGAGGTAGAAATCATGAGAATGATGAACCGTCAACCTACCAAGAGGCGATGTCTTCTCCTGATTCGGACAAGTGGCTTGGAGCCATGGAATCCGAATTACAATCCATGCAAGACAATCAAGTTTGGAATTTGATTGATGCACCCGAAGGTGTAAAAAACCATAGGATGCAAATGGTCTTCAAGAAGAAGACTGACATGGATGGGAAGGTGCTCACATACTACAAAGCTAGGCTTGTAGCGAAAGGTTATAGGCAAGTTCATGGTATTGACTATGATGAGACCTTTTCACCTGTAGCAATGATCAAGTCTATAAGAATTTTGCTTGCATTGCCGCATATCATGACTATGAAATATGGCAGATGGATGTCAAAACCGCTTTCCTGAATGGAAAACTCAAGAGGATGTGTATATGACACAACCAGAAGGTTTTGAACAAGATTATAGGTATGCAAATTGCAAAGATCCATCTATGGATTGAAGCAAGCTTCAAGGAGTTGGAATCTCCGTTTGATGAATCGGTCAAAGAGTTTGGTTTCATCAAGAACGAAGATGAGCCTTGTGTATACAAAAAAGATTAGTGGGAGCATAGTGCTATTCCTTATTTTATATGTGGATGACATATTGCTCATTGGAAACGACATTCCTACACTTCAGTCTGTGACTTGGTTAGGAAAAGTGCTTCGCAATGAAAGATATTGGGTGAAGCCGCATATATACTTGGCATTAAGATCTATAGAGATAGATCAAGAAGGCTACTTGGTTTTAAGCCAAAGTACATACATTGACAAGGTCATTAGAAGATTCCGTATGGAAAATTCTAAGAGAGGCACCTTGCCAGTGTTACATGGAGTTTCTCTAAGCAAGACTCAATGTCCTAAGACAAATGATGAGCGTGAGAAAATGAATGATGTTCCATATGCTTCGGCAATGGGTCCATCATGTATGCCATAATTTGTACTAGGCCGGATGTATCTTATGCTTTGAGCATGACAAGTAGATACCAATCCGACCCTGGCGAAAATCACTGGATAGCTGTAAAAGCGATTCTAAAGTACTTGAGAAGAACTAAAAGACTCGTTTTTGGTCTATGGAGGAATGGAAGATGATCTCGTTGTAAATGCCTACACGGATGCAAGCTTCCAAACTGACAAAGATGATAGCCGATCGCAATCGGGTTTTGTGTTTATGTTAAATGGTGGAGCTGTAAGCTGGAAGAGTTCCAAGAAAAGTTACAACCGCTGATTCTACAACAGAAGCTGAGTATATTGCTGCATCGGATGCTGCAAAGGAAGCTGTTGGATTAAAAAGTTCATAACTGAACTGAAGTGGGTCCTAGTATTGCTAATCCAATAGACCTTTATTGCGACAAATAATGGTGCTATTGCTCAAGCAAAGGAACAAGAGCACATCAGAAATCCAAACACATACTTAGGCGTTTCATATCATTCGAGAGATCGTTGATAGGGGAGACGTAAATATATGCAGAGTACCTACTGATGACAATGTTGCGGACCCGCTAACAAAGGGACTTCCACAAGCTAAGCATGATGGTCATGTTAGGTCCAGGTATTAGATACATGGGAGATTGGCCTAGGGCAAGTGGGAGATTTGGTAGTGGTGCCCTAGGCACGTTTAATAAACGTGTAATTGTATCATTTTATTTCATATCAATAAAGAGATGTTTTGATTATTATGTGTTCATGCTTACTTATAATAATCCCGTCCCTAGTACTTATTAAGCACTAGTATAAGGCTATAATGATCATGAGTGATCATGTTAGATTTATGGTTACTTTTTGGAACAAGGTACTGGACATGACCCGCTGTATGAGATTTACGGTCATGGTCTATGTCGAACAATATCTCATATTAGTTATGTCATTTGAATCCTTAGACATGAAGTTTATTATTCATAGTTCGTCTTCCTCATCTTGACTTGATGAACATGTGTTTACATATCAAACGCTACCTTACACGGTAGTTATAAAGGGTATGATTGGCATAACGGGATTCCCGTTGGGAAGAATAATAAGCTAAATGGATTTGTCCCTCCACGGAGAGATGTCAAGCTTGGGCCTCTCGTAGGAATGATGTTGATGAAATGTTCGGCCGGACTCAAATGAATGATTGGATCAATGTCATTTGGATTATCAACATATTCGGAATCGAGAAAGTATTGAACAAAAACAAGTGACTGTTTGACCATGACTTGGTTCAATGAATCGTGGACAAAGGGATTGTGACATATTCTAAAGGAATGCGAACTTGTATCTAGTTACACACTATTTGGGTAGGTATGACGGTTTGCTAGAACCTAATCATATCTTATGGATCATGTTTGAGCCCATTGCAAACTTAGTAATAATCTAGAGGGTCACACAAATAGAACGAATCTTTAATAAGAGGACTATATTGGAATTT